>QFDD01006435.1:0-14664 GCA_006871305.1 Vachellia collinsii | reverse complement strand
ACTTTGCAATTTTCCATGCGCAGAAATTGCAATTGAAATGAAGGGACCCAATAACGAAGACCTTCACTTTCAGTGTTTACCTGAAGCTTACTGTCATCAGCCATTCCAAGTGAAAGTACCTTAAGCTGTGAATTATTGGAGAAGGAAGTGAAAGGGAATAAGCCATTGAAATCGTTTTCGTTAGCAGAAAAGTATTCAAGAGATGTGAGGCTGCCTAAGGCAGAGGCTGGTATTTCCCCTGTTAGGTCATTATATGAGAGATCAAGAGCCTGAAGAGATGTCAAGTTGGCCAAGCTCTTGTGCAAGGAACCATTGAAAAGATTCCTGCTAAAATCCAGCACACGTATCTTCTTCAGTTTGCTTAATTCTGCGGCCAAAAATATTCTAGGTGTCACACACACACACACACACACACACACACACACGTGTGCGTGTGTGTGTATATATAAGATAGAAAAACAGAATAATTTCTGAATAATTAAGGGGCAATGATAATCCCATGAGCACGGTAACTTCTCATTATATATAAGTAGGTTACAATGTACATGGGCTAGTGAATAACGAAGGCCCAGTGGGCTCACACCCACATGACTGTGTACAAAGAATATATTGATCATGCCTTAGCAATATATATATATATATATATATGAGGTAGAAGCTACAACAATTTTGTTATATAGAGTATGAATATGTAGACATCTGCTTACCTTGTAATGGCAGAGATCCCTCAAGCCTATTCCCCTTCAATATAAGGACTTCCAAGTTGCTTAGATTAGTCAAAACTGTATAGCAATGAAGGGAATTAATGCAAATTTTATTGGCTCATTATTACTGACCTAGCAATCTGATAATACTAATCTGGTCTTATGATTGCATTGAGATCACCTCTACCTTTTTCCACAAAAAAAAAAAAAAATCACCTCTACTTTTAATACATAGTTTAGAACTCCCAAACTAGGATACAATCAAATAACCTTTAGAATGTAATTTATTTATTTTTTTTCTTATAGAAACCAGGGTCAAGAATTAATAGGTCATAATAAGGAAGATAGCAAACTGATACTGTATATGCCTGAAACAAGATATTTGTGTGGTATATATGTATGTATGCAGTATAAGAATAAAAGCTGTATGAAATTTAGTACAAACTAAATAGGGTAAATCCCACTAAAATACCCAAATTCTACATAAGGCCTCTAAATTAGACAAATCCTAAATCAACATTAATTTAAGATTTCCTCTATACCCTCTTCCTCCCCGGCTCTATGTTCTGTCTCCCATGTCTCTCCTCTCCTCCAACCTATCTCCCATCGTCCCGATCTCCGATTTTTCGTCTCCCCTAAACATTGAAAATCCCTCTCTCTCTCAATTTTATGGTAAATTGACTTTTGAACTTATCATTTTGAATCATGAAACAAGCAGAGGAAGATGATTTCTCAATCCCCCTCCCCATTCTAAATTTATACTAAAGCGTTGATTTGGATTGTTTATTGAATTTAGATGCTGATAGATGATTTGATTTTGTTACAGTACACTTTGTTTTTTTTTGGCAACGCTAATCCCCATTCTATGGTTTTGAATTTTCAAGTTTCCATTGACGGTAACAAAGTATCCTCAATTTTCTCTTTATAATAATTTAGGGACATTGAGGTAAATTGACAGAATTCATAAATCCTAATTTGGATCATATGGCCTTATTAATTATTTTTTAAATTTAGCAACCCAAATTAAAATTTGGGCATTTCAACTGGGGGTTTGTTTGTTTCCATTTTTAAAAATAGTTTTCCTTTTGTTTTCAAAAATAAGAAAACAAACAACTTTGTTTAGTGTTTTGTTTTCAATAAGTTGTTTTTAAAAACAAAAAGGAGAAACTTGTTTTAAGAAACTAAAAAACAAAAGCAATTTTTTTTTTGTTTTTCTTTTTGCATTTCTTAATATTTGTTCGGGAAAATTGGGGAACACTTTATTGTTTGACCGATGATTTTTTTTCATTTAAAACCTTGAGTTATTAATTATCAAAATTTCGGCCTTCACTATGAGTTAATATGTTTATTTTCAAATATAATTTCTTAAAACAGTCATCAAATGGATTTTCTTGTTTTTTATTTTCAAAACTTCTTTTTAAAAACAGTTTTATAAAACAATTTTAAAAACAAGAAAATGAAAACCGAAACAAATAAGCTCTAGATTACACCTCATAGTTGGTTGGGTGTATTTGACACAGATTTCACAACTAAAACACTTTGAAGTACGAAGTAGAAAAGTGTCAAAAAAAATTCTTTTTGAGTAATATTGTTTCAGAAATCATAACAATTTTACCTTTTATGTTAAATTTGATCTTTAGTTGGCATTGAGATTGTACATACCTGCTGTGTTTTCCAAACTTCGAAATCCGTTCAGGGAGAAGTTGAGGATCGTGATCTCCTTGAAGTTTTGGAACATTGAGAAATCTATGGCAACTTTAGTAGAATACCAGGAATCATCAATTGTTTGGAGTGAAATCTCAGAAACACGACCAGAATAAGGATGGCACTTGACCCTATCCCAGGTACAGCAGTCACTCTTTGGATCATTAGTAACCCACGACGATAAAGCCTTCTTCACCAGGCTTTCATTGCAGTGCCTATGAAAATAGGCCTTAATATCAAGTAGTGCTTCTCTCTCTTCTCTCATGCAACATTTGATTCCAAGTGTTTGACCCAAAACCAGAAAACTCACCAACAATACTGCCCGCAACCCCACAACTTCCATTTTTGTCTAACTCTTGATCGAGGTGCACATATATGCATGTGGCTTTGCTTCCTCTTATATACATACAAGTGACTACGAGGCCTCACTTACGAGTTCTTTTGTTCTTCTTCCCTGATACAGGAGTCAAGTCGTCGTTAAAGCATGAGTTCACTAAATTCCAAAGGGCTTTGCTTCTGAAACGCGTTGTTTACTTGGAAAAAGTCTCTCACTCATGGTAGAAACTGGAAGCTGCATGTCCAGAATTTTCTTTGTAACGTGTGGACACAAAGCTGAAGTTGATAATGATATACACTAATAAACTGTTAACACGTGTAATCTACTTTATGGCCTCTGCCTCTCGTTTGGGCTTTGAATATGAGTGGTCCAGACCAAAGAAGAAGGCGGCCTCCAATATCCATTCATCTTTTGTTATATATTCTGACGATATTATTTGTTATATTTAGACTCTCACAATTAAAGAAAGATCTCCCAAATCATCTAAAATTTAGACTCAATATATATTACTTCTTCCAATGCTAAACATAAGATCTCATTTTGCATTACAAATAAGGGAATATCTGAAGATAGCTTAATAAGCTAGTAAATTAAAAAAAAAATAAAAAAATTGAAATCGGAGCACAAAAAAAAAAAAATTAACTGACAGCATGCATATAATTTGCACTAAAAAAATTGGCATGAGTGAAAAATAAAGGTCTCTCTTTGGGAATTAAGGAGCATATCAGGAAAATTATAACTCAAGTATAATGAAGTATATATCTTGGTCAATGGCACATGTTGCTCCTAAAACCCTTCCTTTGGTGGAAAAACCCAATTCAACCAGGCTTTATAGACAACCTAGTGAAGAGTTCTCAAATTAGAAGATATAGAAAACTTTTTATTTTTCCCAATTCCATAAAAAATATTTCAAGTATAAGATTTTTTGATGACACGTGAGGAGTGCATATGGGAATCAACCTGTAATAAAAAAAAGGGGATAATTTGTTTCTTAAACTATTCTTTCAAAAAATGAATCCACCTGAATTTTATGAGTAATAACGCAATTCAACTTCTGTAATCAAAAAATAGAAAGGAATAATTGAATGGTACAAAGGGAGTACCATAAATTTAATTGAAGAATGAGACTGTAATGTAACCAATACCAATATCAAATAATGCGTCATGGCTTATATTTATATATATATAATCAATCACATTTGTTTATTTAGAAGTTACTCTCTCGAGTCTAAATATAAAACATCCTTAGTAATACCATTTTATCTTTTTCTTCTCTGCAAGTTGGATCCATGGTGTAATGAGATCAAGTGATTACATGCATGAGTTCATCAAATTTCGAAGGCCTTACTCTTGAAACACATTATTTTTATAGAGAACGTCTCACTCATAGTAGAAATTAGAAGTTCCATGTCCAGATTTTTCTGTTACGTGAACAAAAGCTCGAGTTTAGCATAACGCACAAATGAACCTATACATGCTTCCCTTGACTTGGTCACTCAAGTTGATAATGATGATATTAGTTAATTACCAATTTATCCACATCGTCCCTCGCGCCACTTCATAAATACTCCTTTGCTATATAATGTAGCAAGAAGCACTTGGAGATTTTCTAGAAGACTTTTTTTTTAATCTTTTTAATAAGAGAATCTGATAATTTTGATACGTATTAAAAGTTTTTTCTCTATATATGCCCGTATTTATTAAAAGTTGTGAGTGCGTATAAATTATTATATTCTTGGAATTTAGTATAATTAATGACGTAATATTAAAAATTGTTTAAATTTTATGATAAATTTAATGTTTTTAATGTTTTTATTAGTAAATTGGAAGTATATTGTAATAAAGATTAGAGGGAGTAATTTGATTAAATCAAGGTAGTTAAGTTAGCTCATTATATTGAACATAACGTTTTTTTCATAAAAAACCCCTGTTTAGGATGATCTTTAATTTCAAGTATTATTACAAAAGAAGGACTTACCATTACTTTGATGTCTACTCTAGAATTAAATTTTTGGGGAAAACTAATAAA
Organism: Vachellia collinsii; assembly: GCA_006871305.1. Lineage (NCBI taxonomy): Eukaryota > Viridiplantae > Streptophyta > Magnoliopsida > Fabales > Fabaceae > Vachellia > Vachellia collinsii. The sequence goes on along the minus strand of QFDD01006435.1, from coordinate 9,890 downwards.
TTCTAGGATGCAAGGTTTCTACTATAATATTATACACCAGCTACCATGTAAAATTAATCATCACTTTATACTAAAGTGAATAATTATTGCCCTCATAGATTTAAAAAAAAAAACCTAAAAACCCTCATTGTGGTTGGTTAATGAAGTTTTGGGGACCTATGTGTGTTTGGCAACAGTTTTTTAAACTATAATTTTGGTCTAAATCATGGTTTCAAAAGCAAAGTAGATAAATACCTCATCAAAATCCAAAATAATTTTTAACCCTCAGAATCATAGTTTTGTGTGAATCACACAAACACTTTCAAATTCTTCAGAATAATATTTAACCTTCAAAACCATGATTTAGAATAGAAATTATGATTTTTGAAAAATATATATTTTTCAACTTTTTCAAAAGCTATTTTCTAAAATTTATTTTTTAAATTCACTTTTATCACTTTTTTTTTTCAGAAGTTATTTTTCAAAAAGTAATCTAAACACAATCTGTATGTTTTTAATTTCTAAAGTAAAAAGTAATAAATAGATAATAGTTAAAATGAAATTAAAGAAATATACCTAATTCATATTACATTATTGCCAACTATTTCTTGATAATTACTTTTATTTCATTGTTTACTACTCATGTTTCCGCTATTAACTACTCTTACTCTATAAATTCAAAAATGTATTAGAAAATTTGCTAGCAACCAATGAAGGTTGTAAATAGTAAAATAAGAGTAGTTATTGTGAAATACTCAATAACCAATATCTAATTTCCTACTTAACTCATACTATTTACTATCTTTGTTTTAAAAAATTTATTAGGCAGTCAAGCTTCAGCGAGCTGCCAATAATGTGGGAGTTGTGACGGCATATCACTGAGCTCCAATGACCCGCCATTAAGAAAGGGGTGCTTAGGCCACATTTATTTTTAAAATATAAAAATTAGAGGTAATGATATCTTTTCCATGACATTTTAAAATTTTAGAAGTTTCCTTGTAATTATTAAAATTGGATGTTATGATTAATTCTTTATATATTTTTTGAGGGTATTTTTGTATAATTTTCAGAAGTTATCTTAACATTCCTTTAACTAGTATTAAAAATATTTTGTTTTTAACAAATCTCACAATACAACAAACTTTAATTAAATAGATGAAATGAAGCCCTGTCAGCCCTCATATGTAACGTAAAACAGGTCAAAAATCTGGCCATAACAATCATATGTCTAAAAAGTTATTTATTTATTTATTTTTTGCTCTTTTGGTCTTATGATTATTTTATTATTCACAGTGCAGTACAATTATTGGAGAACGACGCCACCCTGCATTTTCTTCTCGCTTTGCTTTGATCCCATCTGCCAAATTCCTAAACTCCAACAAAAAAAAATAAAAAAAATGGAAACTCGAGGATCTACACTCTACAGGAAGTCAATCAGCGTATCTGGTTGTGTTGGCAGAGCCCCCAGCTTTCTCTGATGAACTTTCCGGAAGATTGCCGATCTGTAGCGCGAGATCGTCCGGTGAGGATGTGTGAGCATAGTTTCGTTTCTTCTCTGACTTTCACTTTCTTTGAGACAAAACTGTTCAATTTTGGGTTTTCGATCGCATTTGGTGCAGAATGCCAAACCAAGAGAAGGGGGCAAGAAAATAAAAAAGACTTGATCGTTGCTTTCTACAACTCTTTTTTCTTTTTTCTTTTTGGCATATGTCATCACTGTGCATATGTAAATTTATTTGTTGCATTTCTAGGTAACTAATTTGATTTCTGAAGCTGCTTGCATCTCACTCATTGAAGGAGTTGGCTACTGCCATCGAATTTCAGGATGCTAAATTTTCGAGCCGCAATGGATAAAACAAAGTCGAATACCTTCAAGGGATTCAGAACATTCTTGGCTGTGGGTTTCCATTGCTTTCCCGATTTTAGTCATATATATTTACTCTGATGAACCACAACTCAGTACCTTATCTCGTTGAGGAACCTTCGAAAACTAACCTGCTGAGTGAAAGAGCCCAGAAACATATCAACTAATGTCTCAAAGGAAGCTGATGATGTTAGTCTCACTAACTCCTCAAGCCATGGGAGAGAGAGGCCAGAATGTTACAGCATCAGAGGATGAGTTGAAAAATTGAAAAATTGTTAAATTTTAAATTAGAGTTAATGAAGTTTTAAAGTTTTTTTTCCTTCTAATTTTATTGAATTATATTGAAAATGATTTATAAATAGTTGTTCAAAAAAGGAAAGAGATGTGGTCCCGGATACTTTTGTAAAGTTAATCTCTTGCATTTTAAAATTTTAATTTTGAAGCGCACAACATTCTTAGTTCATTCTCAGTGGGTGTTTCTTTGTTACCCATCGTTAAGGCCAATAATCCTGTTGGATTTATGAGACATGCCTGGTAGCAAAGTTTCCTAAAACCAATCTTCTTAAAATAATAATAATAACAATAGTAAGGCAATAGGCTGAAGAATAAAATTTACACCACTGTGTAATCAGCTGTTTTAGATTTATGCTAATAATTGACAAGTCCATTCTTAAAAAAAAGACATGCGATGTTAATAGGATGATAAATAGAATCTAAATAGTAGAAATGCTTCTTTCTTCTTCTTTTTAATTAACTAATGGGCGGGTGCGTATTGGATTATCTTTAGATATTTTATATTTTTTCAAAACAATTTTTTAAATAGATTCCTAGATTTGAATATTTGATGTTCTGATCACAACGTTTCAAACTTAAGCTAAGGACACATGCGTTACTTTAAATTTACATTAAATTTTATTTTTATTTTTTTTTAAATTTAAAAAGTACACTATTAATTTTTTTTATTATAAATGATATTAGTTTTATTTGATTCTACACATTTAAACAGTGGTTTTACAATTGCATACAATTAAAAATATGCTTAAATTTTAATGCTTTATTGTAATCAAATATAATCATTTTTATATTTTAAGATCTAATTAAGCATATTTTATCATCTTTTAATTGTAAAATTATGATTCAAATTTGTCGAGGCAAATTTTTTTTAAGAAAATTTAAATTTAACTGACAAAACTTAAATTTAATGTAAATTTAAAAGGATCAAATGTATATTTTAATATTTTTTTTTGATACACTGGAAGATAAAAACAAAAGAAAGACTAATTGCAAAGATAACTTATTGTGACGTCTCGTGGCCTCGTTTGTCATGATAGATATTCTCATGCCAGCTGATAAGTGCGCCTTTGTGTTGCGGGGATGAATGTGTGATCTCCTAATGTCTTATGTCTCCACCCACCTTTTTTTGCACATCTCTTATATATATATATATATATATATATATGTTGCTCCACTGTTCGTCCCTTCCTTTCTTGATCTTTAATCTTTTTTTTTATATATATATCTTGATTTGTGAAGATTTTCTCTCTCCATTACTTCCTAAAAATAACAAAATAATAAAATAAAGGAAATAGAATAAAATAAAAATAAATTTATTTTAAAAAAAACTTTAAATTATTATTATTATCAGTTATAATTTAATGAATCCTCGAGACATTGCATCATTTGATAGATTTGTTATTTTAAATTCAGAATCTTTTAAAATTATATTAATAACTTTTCAAATATAGATTTAATCAAAGAATGAGAGTCTTATATAACCAATGACCATGTCAAATAATCCATCAATATTTCCTCTTATATATATATAAACAATCATGTTTCTTTGCTTACAAGTTACTCTCTCAAATTTCAAATATAAGACATCGTTTCTAATGCATTCATCTCATTTTTTTCCTTCTCTGCAAGTTGGACCCATGATGTAACAAGATCAAGTCATTACATGCATGAGTTCACCAAATTTCAAAGGCATTACTCCCCGAAACACGTTATTTTGATAGAGAACGTTTCACTCATGGTAGAAATTGGAAGCTCCATGTCCAGATTCTTTTTTGTTATGTTGACAAAAGCTCGAGTTTAGCATATCGTACAAATGAACCGATGCATGCCTCCCTTGACATGGTCACTCAAGTTGATAATGATGATATTAGTTAATTACCAATTATCCCCATCGTCCCACGCTTCTCTTCATAATACTCCTCTGCGATATTATGGAGTAGGACGTCTTTAAAGGGGACTTTCCGGACGTTTTTTTTTTGTCCTTTTTATGAGAGACTTTGATAATTTCGATACGTATTAAAAATAATTTGTGAGAGAGTATAAATTATTATATTATTGGAATCTAGTATAGTTAATAAGGTAATATTAAAAATCGTTTAAATTTATGATAAATATAATTTTTTAACAGTTTTTATCAATACATTAGAAATATATTATAATAAAGATCAGAGGGAGTAATTTGATTAAATATGATGTTTTTATAATAAAGTTAGCTAATTATAATAAATATGATTTTTTTCCTAAAATACCCTTGTTTAATTAGGATGGTCTTTAACTTCAACTATATATTATTACAAAAGAAGAACTTACCACTATGTTGATGTCTTCTCTAGAGTTAAATTTTTGGGAAAAACTAATAAATGCTAGGATGCAAGATTTCTATTACAATATTGTACAACAGCTACCATGTAAAATTAATCAGAACTTTAATTTCCACTAAAGTAAATAAGAGCTTAGAGAGTAGTAGTACAACAGTATATGTTTAAAGAACTCAAATTGCAATACTTTAAAGAGTACACATCACACGCAAGGAAATAAATGTTAACTTGCAGCACAAGTCAACAATCTAAAGTTGTTGTAGAATTTATTTAAACCCTTGTGAATTATACCAGAATGCATCTTTAAGATATGGATAGAAACACCTATAGAGACATGTTTCAATGTAATAAAACCACAACCTTCGCCAGTATGGGTTGACCCAAAGAACAATTGCCATAATTGCCAACATTGCAACATAGGATGCAGAAAAACTCCAAATAAAGGAAGTGAAATCTATCACACATTCATCTTCCTTTGTGTCACTATTGGAAGGAGGAGGTGGTGGTGGTAAAGGTACATTGGTACCTCTATTGCTATTGTTCCGAATGAGATATTGGTTTTCTTTAAAGCTACTGTCATCAAAAGTTAGAAATTGTCCAATATTAGGTACTTTACCTGACATATTATTGTAGGACACATTGAGTACAACTAAAAAGTTCAATTCCTGTAACTCAATAGGGATTTCTCCATCCAAGTTGTTGTTTGAGAGGTCTATGCTCTCTATATATGGTTGAAAGGTTGTGGAAACTTTTTGGGATGGATCCATTCAAATGATTGTGAGATAAGTTCAAAGCATAAAGGTCTTTTAGATTTCCAATCTCTTGAGGGATATTTCCAGTTAACTGGTTGTTTGAGAAATCTATTACAAACATAGAGGCCAAAATGTTACCTTTGTATAGAAGCAATAGATTTTTTGTCGTAAAATCTATTTCGACCCACTCGATTGTATTTCCTTGAACCCTATCAAAATTTATCTGCAAATGAAGAGAATTATAGTAATACGAGAAATCTGAAGAATATAATGACATACCATAGCCAACAATTAGACCATTTCCTTCCCTAAACAAGATATTGTTGAAGCAAGTAGGAATATTTCCGGTGAAGTTATTACGTGATAAGTCCAAAAAGCTCATTCCTTTTAGCTGGCACAACTGGTTAGAAAGTTGCCCATGTAACTGATTACCTCCTAGTAGAAGAGCACTTAAGGATTTCTCTTTCATAATCCAATCTGGAATAACTCCAGATAACTTGTTATCCCTCAAATCAAGTGTTGATAGATAGTCACCATATCTCATCAATGTAGGAATGGAGCCTACAAGGCTATTGCCTTGTAGCTCTAGAGATGTCAAGCCCCCATTCAAATAGCAAGCCGGTATTGAACCTGAGAGTTTATTATGAGAGAGGTGCAGAAATGAAGGATTATATTTGCAGAACTCTCTAGGAAGTGGACCGATGAAATTATTTCTTGACAGGTTTATAACGAATAAAGATGAAGAGTTACTGATGAAAGTAGGAAGCATACCCCCAAAATTGTTGTTAGAGATATCAAATGCTTCAAGATGTGGGAGTTGCCACGTTTCATGCTCCAATGTCCCACTGAGGTATAGTTGCTGTCCAAGAACAAATCAATCAGCTTGGACATGTTTCCTATTATTGATGGAGGAATATGGCCTCTAAGTTCATTTCTTGACATATATAAATATTCCAAATTTGGGAACATTAGACCAAAATTTTTGGGGAGTTCACCCTCCATTTTGTTTTGCTGTAGTAGCAAATATATCAAGGGATGTGGATCTGTGTAGGTTGGTAGCTCAAATGATCCTGTGAGCTTGTTATGATGCAACATTAGAGACGTGAGTTTTGGGTTGTTGAGAAGCAACCAGTTTGGAAACACTCCAACCAAATCATTATTTGAGAGGTCTAGATATTGCAAGTCATGCTGATACAATAGAAATGAGGGGAAGGTTCCACTTGGTGAGTTCACTTTACAATTTGCCAAGTGCAAAACTTGCAATTGAAATGAAGGGACCCAATAAGGAAGACCTTCACTTTCGGTGTTTACCTGAAACTCACTTTTATTCATTTCAAGTGAAAGTACCTTAAGCTGTGAATTATTGGAGAAGGAAGTTAAAGGGAATAAGCCATTGAAATAGTTATTCATAGCAGAAAAGTACTCAAGAGATATGAGGCTGGCTATTGCAGAGACTGGTATTTCCCCTGTTAGGTTATTATATGAGAGATCAAGGGCTTGAAGAGATGTCACGTTGGCCAAGCACTTGTGCAAGGAACCACTGAAGTTATTGTCACTAAAATCAAGCACGCGTATCTTCTTCAGGTTCCATAATTCTGCGGCCAAAAACGTTCCAAGTGGTATTAACACACACACACATGTATGTATATAAGATTAAAAAAAAAAAGAATAATTTTTGAATAATTAAGGGGCAATGATAATTACATGCGCTTTGTAACTTATTATATATAATTTGGTTACAACATACATGGGCTATTGAATAACGAAGGCCCAGTGGGCTCAAAACTAATTGACTATATGTACAACGAATATATTGATCATGCCTTAGCAATATATATATATATATATATAAATGAGGTAGAAGCTAAAACAATTTTGTTATATAGAGTATATGAATATGTAGACATCTGCTTACCTTGTAATGGCAGAGATCCAAAAAGGTAATTCCCCTTCAATATAAGGACTTCCAAGTTGCTTAGATTAGCCAAAACTGTATAGCAATGAAGGGAATTAATGCAAATTTTATTGGCCCATGATTATTACTGGCCTTGCAATCTGATGATACTAATTTTGTCTTATGAATGCATTGAAATCACCTCTACCTTTAATACATAGTTTAGAACTCTCAACTTGAGACATAATCAAATAACCTTTAGAACGTAATTTATTTATTTTTCTTATGGAAACCATGGTCAATAATCAATAGGTCATAAAAAGGGAGATAACAAACTGAAACTGTATATGCCTAAAGCAAGATATTTGTGTGGTATTATATGTATGCATATATACACTATAAGAATAAAAGACTTTATGAATTTTAGTATAAACTAAATAGGGAAAATCCCATTAAAAGCCTTTTAAAATACTCAAATTCTAAACAAGGCCTCTAAATTAAACATATTCTAAATCAACCCAATTTAAGGTTTTAGAATTGAGTGAGATTTCCTTTATACCCTCTTCCTCCCCCGCCCTATGTTCTGTCTCCCATGTCTCTCCTCTCCTCCACTCTATCTCCCATCTTCCCGATTTTTCGTCTTCCCTAAACATAGAAAATCTCTCTCTCTCTCTCTCTCTCTCTCTCTCTCTCTCTCTCTGTCTCTGTCTCTGTGACACACACACACACACAATTTTATGGTAGATTGACTTTTGAATTTATCATTTTGAATCATGAAACAAGCAGAGGAAGATGATTTCTCAACCCCCCTCCCCATTCTAAATTTGTACGAAAGCTTTGATTTTGATTGTTTATTGAATTTAGATGCTGATAAATGATTTGATTTTGTTACAGTACACATTGTTTTTTCGCAACGCTAATCCCCGTTTTATGATTTTGAATTTTCAAATTTCCATTGACAGTACCAAATCTATCCTCAATCATCCCTTTACAATAATTTAGGGACATTGAGGTAAATTGACAGAATTCATAATCCTAATGGCCTAATTAATTATTTTTTAATTTTAGCAACTCAAATTAGAATTTAGACAATTCAACTCCATTTTTAAAGAAGTTTTTTTAAAAAAAATAAGAAAACAAAACTTTTTTGGTCTTTTGTTTTCAATAAGTTGTTTATAAAAAAAAAAAAAAACATAAACTTGTTTTGAAAAACTTAAAAGAAACAATTTTTATTTGTTTTTGTGTTGTTGTTTTTGCATTTCTAAATATTTGTTTGGAAAAATTGGGGAACTATTTATTATCTGACCAATAACTTCTTCATTTAAAAACTTGTGTTATGAATTCTCAAATTTTCAGCCTTCACTATGAGGATGTTTACTTTCAAATATAATTTCATAAAACAATTATCCAAATATATTTTCTTGTTTTCTTAAAAACAATTATCCAAAATAAAACAATTTTTTTTTAAAAAAAAGAAAACGGAAAACGGAAACACATAGACTCTGGATTACACTTCACAATTGGCTGAGTGTATTTGACATAAATTTCACTCGTAAAACACTTTGAAGTATGAAGAGAAGAGTCAAAAAGTTTTCTTTAGAATAATATCGCTAAATAAGTTTTCAAATCATGGCAATTTCATCTTAATCATTGTTCATGTTAAGTTTGACTACCACGTTTGCCGAAGAATAATGGAGAATATTCAATTAATAGCCGAAGGACACACTGAGAGAGATTGCTGAGAACAAGGTCACAGAAAACCTTCCGCCGTTGTACCCTAGTGTTGTCAAGATAGGCAAGTACCTATTCCGTTTTCTCTTCACCTCAAACATACTTTTACCTATTTGATTTTCTACAATCCTTCAAACATGAGACATTCTTCCTTATTTAATTTGAAAAAGAAAAAACCAAAATAGATGACACGTGGATTAGATCAACATTTTGGTTAATTAATTGTCAAACTTAATCTATATAACAACCAGGGTGAAATTATTAGGATTTTGAAACTTTCAGATAACATTACTCCTAACTAAACATTTATGGAAAAAATTTGTATTTAAACCTACAACAAAAATTATGTGAATCCGCTAACTCAACATATTTGATCAACTAATTAATGGTTAACTTTATTGAAGTAACATTATTCATAAAAAATTTTCAGAACAATATTACTCTTATACGTCAACTTCTAAGATAAAATTGGACCCAAACCCAAGATAAAATGATAAAAGAGCATTGAGATTATTTAAACCTGCAGTGTTTTCTATACTTTCAAATGCATTCTGGGAGAAGTTGAGGCTTGTGAGCTCCTTGAAGTTTTGGAACATTGAGAAATCTATGGCACCGTTACAAACCCCTAAATCAAGTGTTTGGAGTGAAAGCTCAGAAACAAGACCAGAAGAAGGATGGCACTTGACCCTATCCCATGCACAGCAGTCGCTATCTGGCTCTTCAGTAACCCAAGACGATAAAGCCTTCTCCACCAGACTTTCATTGCAGTGCCTACGAAAATAAGCCTTAATATCAAGTAGTGCTTCTCCCTCTTCTCTCATGCAACATTTGATTCCAAGTGTTTGACCCAAAACCAGAAAACTCACCAACAATACTGCCCGCAACCCCACAACTTCCATTTTATCCAACTCTTGATCGAGTTTCACATATGAAACTAATGCATGGCTTTGCTTCCTCTTATAGACATACAAGTGACGATGAGGTCTCTTTGTATCTTTTTCTTTGATTACGAGTTCTTCTCTCCTTCTTCCCTTATACAGGAGTCAAGTCGTCGTTAA
>QFDD01006434.1:0-12208 GCA_006871305.1 Vachellia collinsii | reverse complement strand
TGCGGTTTAGAATAGCACTAATTTAAACCGCACTATGTGGGTGCGGTTTAGATACTATAAAAAAAATTTAAAATCACGCCTCACTTTGCTTTCTCTTCGTCTTCCCTCTCTTCATTCTCTCGCATAAGTCACCCTTCACCACTTTTGTCTCGCATGACCCTTCCCCCTTCTCGTCGCTGTCGCAGCTGAAGATCAGCCTACAAGTTCGTCGGTGACTTCTTAACTCCTCTCCCCAAACCTCTCCCTCCTCCTCTTCTCCTCCTCATTGCCAAAGCCAAACACACAGTTACCCTTCCCTCCCCACTGTTACCAATCTTCCATGCTTGGGTATCGCCTTTGCTTCTCAAAATGCAACCGTGCAGTTCCAGGAGTTGTTGCAGGACAAGCGATGAAGCTAGCTGAGCTGTGACCATATCTGATGCCAAAGCATGTGGTGATGATAATGGATCTGCCGGCTGAGCTACCATCAGATCTCTGTCTCACTTCCCTCCACACGGTTGCCGACTGAGCTACGACCAGATCTGATGCCAAAGCACTTGGAGGTGATTATGGATCTGCTGGCTAAGCTGCGATCGGAGTTGATGCCGAAGCACGTGGCACTAATTGTGGATGGGCTGCAGGCTAAGCTGCGACTGGATCTCTCTCTCTCTTCCCTCCACATGGTTGCCGGGTGAGCAGCAACATGATCTGATGCTTACAATTATGGATGGGTTCTGTTTGCTGAACTTTCTCGCGTATGGAATTTATGCCATTTGTGAACTCAGTTTGTTGTCTCCTAATCTTCTTCTGGATTAGCGGCATTTATGAGACGTGATTCAAATTTTGAAATTCCAAATTTTATTATTTACTTTCCAGCTTTACTTGGCTATTGCACTTATTTCAGGAACAATTTAACATCAGTAGTGAGATTGATAAATCTTGGTATCAAATTTGTCTCATTTTATTTTATTTTATTACCTTGTGTTGTCTTTATTGTGATAAGTTTGTTCTGGATGTGCCTGAAATTTCCATACTTCATTCTCATTTTTCTTTTGCTTCTGCTGTTATATTGGAATGAATTTAAATCTTTTATTGAGAGAGCAGGTTTGCCCAGCTCAAAGTAAGATGAGAGTTTCATTAGTTCAGGTTTAGCAACTGTAATACTAAATAACTATGATGAGAGTTATATTAGTTTATGTTTAGCTTTGCTCAAGCTACAAATCCCTACCAGATGCAACATAAACGTCTCCGCAATGTGTGGTTCAAAATTTTTTTTTTAAAAAAAGTCAGTTTTACATGCGGTCTGAAAAGTGGTGCATTTTAAACTGCACCCAAGAGCGGTTTAAAAGGTATGACTTTTTAAACCTCTCTTATCTAAACCGCACCTATGTGCGGTTTAAAAAGCATTTTTTATGCGGTTTAGAAAGCGTTTTTCCTACTAGTGTTTCATTTCACACATTAAAAAATTTCTTTAATACACGTTGGTTAAAGTTCTTCTAAACAATCAAAAGAATGAACAACAAGAAGGATTAGTTGAGCGATAATTTGAATTTGTCACAAAAGGAAAAGAAATTTAGGGACGACTTCAACAAAATAACAAAAATTTGGTTATCTCAATAATAATTCTTCAAGAACAGTATGGATACCATTTGCATATGTTCACTGGCTAGTTCAGCCAAGCTACTTCATAATGACAACAACCAAAGTGACCGAGGGTCATCATCCCAATGAAGTTTGCATCCACTAAAACAATCCATTAAGTCTAACATCGAATCGTTTCACTCATCCATAGCATATTTTAATTAACTTGACGTATAATTAGCATATCCACTTAAAAAGAACTAAAACGACACCAGTGTTTCAGGTCATTTTCCATATCATTCATCAAGAACATTATTGATGGTAGACCTTACCTATCCTGCAGCATATTGGTAATCAAATGACAATCCTCTACAACCCAATCCCATTATTTTGGTCATGATTTGTAGAAAAGCTGCTTACACACACACACAGGGGTCTCACCATAATAACTGGTGTTTCAACTGGAAGATCAAAATGGCCGCCAAGTTGATCGTGGATTCCTCCTTCCTTCATTTTGTCTCCTTGAGCTATCAAGGTTACTGCTGCCACCCACATTCCTTCCACCTCGGGAACCAGCCTGTCCTGGAGATGGCAACTCAACACGGCAAACAGGACAAGAGTTATGCCGAACAAACCAGGGAATAGTACATTTTGAGTGATAAATATGTTTACAGGGCATTTGCGTAGCCTCGAAACCTAGCTTGAATTTTTCTTGACAGACTAGACAGTGTGATCCGAGAGAAGATGCGCTCGTGTTATCTTAATGGTACGTGTAATGCCTTCCTTAGCTTACTTCATTTTATATAAGAGACTAAATATGAACCACTTAGAGACCTTTAGAATCATTAGAATGGCCAAAGGAATGAATTAGAAAATTTTGGATTCACTGGTCACTATTCATTGACATTTTTGGCAAACTTTGAAAATTCATAACTAATTCTAGAAAATTCGAAATTAAGCAGTTCAAGTTTCTAAATGAAGATTGTTGAGTTCCTTAGAGGCAAAAAAATATCCATTTGTCCAATGTCATGACCAATTAATACAGAATAATTTGTGAAAAAGCACTGTTCATTTGGTCATTTTCCATTTTTCCAGATTTTTCTCCCAACTTTGGACAACCATAACTTTATGTAAAAAAATCCAAATCAAGCAAACTGTGGCTCATTATAAAGCTTGTCATGTGAAATATTTTTCTGGAAATTTTCATGTCAATTGGAGTTCATTTGCCCAATTTTACTGTGACCTCAACTTAAGCTGCTATTAGGAGTGTTGGATCCCTTTTTACCAATTTCAAATACTTATCGTTTATAGTCTTTGCCATACAACATCATCACATGGTAAATAACATGCTTGGCCTATATACACAGCACCTATAACTTGAATTATGGAGTTGAGGTATATCATACATTTCTCCACAATTTAGTGTAAAATAACATTTACAAACTTTGAATTTGATACTCATGCATTTTGTGGTCTGTTTGAGAATAAGTCACCCACCTTAGGTCCTCACCTCCTTGTTTTGCCTTTGCTTGAACTTTTACCTAAAAGGTTATGTTGTTGGGAGGATGAGATTCTTGGAATCTCAATAACAAAAGTCACTAACACATACATTAATATACATGATTACCATTTACTTTCTATCTAGTTATGTATGAACATATCATAAAGCACTTTGAAAACACTTTGCATATAGCCATGGCATGTCATAAACATAACTTTACATCTTCACATAGCACATAAATACCATGTAAAATAGCACAAGAAATAACAATGACCAATGACAATATTAATGTAAAAGATAGTAACTTTGCTACCTTAAATCTTTAGCTTTTCACTTGACTTTGGTGACTTGCTTCTTGCTCTTTGGAAACTTCCCTTTGCAACTTAACTTCCTACACATATCATAATGCATTTGGCATCAATGATAAGCCATAAACTATGCATTATAACATTCAAAATCTCACTAAAACATCTCTTGAACTTTAAGGGTCTTAAAGCCCTTAACTTTGCCAAAATTGATTCTGATGCTTCCAAAATTGTTTCCTCACTTATACCCAACAAAATTTTGCCTTCTAAATCCATTGGAAGCATCAAAATCACTCTCCTTCTATCACTTCCCCTGCAGCACGAAATCTTTCCAAAAATTGGGGGAAAATGTGATTTTTCAACTTCTACCTTCACATACATGCATCATCACATTCCTTGACCATTTTCCCACCATTAAACATCACAAAATCATTCCTTCCCTTGCATAAACAGTGCCATCCAGCAGCAATGAACAATAACATCATGCCAAAAATTCATATTTTCATCCAAACAATACAAAACAACCACCAATAGGTTCCAAATCATGCATAGAGCTGTTTTCTAGCAACTCTTTCGTCTAAATCCCACTCTTCCTCATTTTCTCTCACAAAAACCTAACTTTTTCAGCAGCAAAATCTCATCATGAACTCAAAAATAAAACTATAGAATTGAAGAGGAAGGCTTAGAATCATGGATTGAAGAAGATTTCATGCATAAATCACTATTTACCTTGGATTTTTGAGTGATTTTTCTTCTCTTCTCTTGCCTTGAAGTCACGCCACTTTTTCCTTCTCTTCCCTCTCACTTTGACTGACTCTTGCTGCAGAGAATGGTGAGGAAGATGGCCTAATAAAATGGTGCATATGTGTTAAATTATGTGGGACCCATTTGGTCTTGGAAAAAACTTTTACATAAGCATGTTTTACCATTTGTTTGAGATCTTTTACCTCTCTTTTCCTCTTGAAATATGACAATGACAAGTGGCAATTTCATGCCCCACAACTTCCTTTACAAAAACTTTGTGTTCTATAAAGTTACTTTATAGCATCGGAAATGCTTTTCGGTAAACTACTGATTATTTGACTGATTTAGGGTCATTAAAAATTTTCTAAATTCATCTGATACTTCCATAATTTTTCTCTCCCCAAATTGCTTTCCGAAATATCTTTAATTAATTTTTAAAGGAAACCCTACTTTGGGATTTTTGCGGACCTTTTCTTTTCAATCGGGAAACTGTCTCTGACTTTCTCTTGGAAACAATTTTATAAAATACTAGAATTTTTGAGCTATTTTTCCTTGTTCTGAGATCATATATCTAATGCCTCTAGGTATTTTAAATAATTATTTTTGAATAATTATTTATTAAATAGAAAAAAATTAAATGACCTTTAAAATTCCTGTGAAAGTCATTCTTGTCAGTTTGATCTGAACCGGGCCTCAATTATTGATCAGTGAATTTTTCTCTATCTTTTGGGACTTCGTAAAATTTTCTGATATTTTGGTCAAACTTTAACCAAAATGCCCTTTGGCTTTTACTTAATTACCAAAATGTCATTTGTTATATATGATTAGTTTTGATGATGACAAATATAAAAGAGCAAAAAGTTTGTATAATGTATATTGAATAATTACTATATTTAATGTGAATTTCTTATGTATTTTGGTGAATGAAAAGAGAGAAGCTGTCTAAGTTTAATTCTAGAGAATGATAAAGAAGCAGGAAGATCTTGTAAGATAAAATAGGAGCACCCAGATTCAAGTTATTAGATTTGGAAATGAAGGATGATGTGTTTAAATAACTCAATTTGAAGGTTAAAATGTTTCAAATAGATTTTATATCATCATACATTGAGTTACATTTCATCTAAGCTTGATCTGAACATTTGGAATTGTTTCATAAGGCTTTCACTCGAGTACAGCATCCAAGAACTCAAGTATGAAGATTTCTTGAAGCCATACTCGAGCATAGCATCATAATACTTGAGCATAAGGATTTTTTGAGCCAATACTCGAGTATTATGATCAATACTCGAGTATATACCTCCTCTTTTCAACTCTGCTTCACTTCCAGTATGACACATGTTCAGTATTTTGACCATATCTCTCAAATCATAAATCCAATTGATGTGAAACTAGACTCAAATTCTGTTTATAGACACCAAAGAAAAACATCAAATCATTTCATATGAAGGCGATATGAATTTCTAAACATGATGGTCAAATTGAACATTTCATCACTGATCTTTTCTCACTGTGGCTATCATAACTTTATACAGAATATTTTGGACTGATTCTTGTTTCATTGGAAATTAGACTCAAAGAGCTTTCCAAGGATATCTTATTGGAAAATTTTGGAGTTGAATTGAGAGATTTATAGCCGTTCCAAGGTGAGCTATGTGCTGAAAGCTGGAACCTGCTCTGATGGAAATTAAAATCATGAACAATACTCGAGTACCAGCTTCAATACTCAAGTATCGAGCTCAGAATTTGCTTTGACACAATACTTTCAAACAACACTTGGATATGAAAAAGAGTATTCATCATATACTTGAGTACAAGCTTCAATACTCTAGTATCGACCTTAGAATGGAGTTTTTACACAATACTTTCAAGCAAACTCGAGTATGGAAAAGAGTATTCATCACAATACTTGAGTATGGCAACTAATACTCAAGTATCGACCTTAAATGGGCATACTCTTAAGTGCACTCGAGTATGCATGAAAGTATAAGTGTCCAGAACCTTACAACACTCGAGTATGGCTGACAATACTCAAGTATCGAAGTAATTTTGGAATACTTTCAGCAGCTCTCAGGTATGAATAGAGGTATTGCTTTAGAAAGACTTACAAGCACTTGAGTATGATCGAGTATCAATGATATTTTCACAATACTTCCACATGTACTCGAGTATAAGCAAAAGTATTCATCATTTACTCTTCAACACTTTTAGTAATATTCAAGTATTGTTGAAAGTATTGGCAAACACTCGAGTAATACTTTTCACACTCGAGTATTACTTTCAAAACTTCAGTTTTGATAAAATGAATTTCAAACAATACTCGAGCACTCTTTTCACACTCGAAGTATTATTTCCAAAACTTTAGTTATATTTAAATGGATTTGAAACAACACTCGAGTCTAATTTATTACACTCAAGTATTAAGCAATACTTTTAGAAGTTCTCGAGTATCATTGGAAGTAAAACTCTTTTTCAACTCTAACACTTCCAGTAAAACTCGAGTATTGTTAAAAGTGTTATAAACACTCGAGTAACCACTTTTTACACTCGAGTATTTGACTCAAAATATTAATTCTGATAAAATGATTTTCAACTGGCACTCGAGTTTTTGTTTTAAACACTCGAGTACTTCTTCATAAACTTCAGTTTTACTGAGATAATTTTCACACAGCACTCAAGTATTCTCAAATGCAATTGAGCATACATTTTATCTAACTTTGGTTTCAAAATGTCAAAGTATCGACTTTATTTGAAATGTTTCCTTAAACATGCTCATCTGACATAATCCATACATGCTCTCATAAATGCTTGACCATCTTATTTAGCAAACAGGGTATGGGTCTCTAATGGCTTCTTTGGTGTTCCAGCTCAACGGATTAATTCTCAACGACAATCATGCTTTTTGTCAAAGCAACATTCAATGCCAAACATTGGAACGATGAAGCTGAGAATGACAAAAGGAAATTATCTAACACACATTTTATTCAACATCAAATGAATAGTTCAGCAGACAAACTCACAACGGATAGAAAAAAACACAAGAGCCAAAGCCAATGGAAAAATGCAACGCTCCTCTCCAACGGATATATTTTGACAACATCTATAAATAAGAGGAAGCAACCAATAGAGAAGAGTGACGAAGTATATGGAGTCATTGAGCATAATGGGTAGAGTGTGGATTTGAGGAAATCACACAACAATGATAGAACTCTTATATTATACTTCTCCATGAGCTTCAGTGTTAACATATTTCGCTTCATAGAGTGAAACATTTCCTAAATGTAATCATCCCAACCTTCTGAGAGTAACTTAGGATAAAAATAGAGAGTGTAACCTTCAATGTGGTAAGGGGGAGTGATTGTAACGGTTCTCAAATACCTACATTACAAACTTGAGTGGGTTTCATAAATGCCTAAAAAATTTATGGGGATCTCAAGTACCCATAGTTACAAACTTGAAATGGACCGTGCAAGTGTTATATTAAATATGTGGCTGTAATGGTTTTTCAAGTACCTAGTTTAACTTGAAAGGTATAGTGGATTGCAAATCTTAGAGGAGTCTGAGGACTGGATGTAGGTAAAAGAGAGCCGAACCAAGATAAATTGTTGTGTGCTCATCTTAGTTTCATCTCCACTAATTTCGAGTGATTTTATTTTTACTATATCAAATTTCATTCCTTGTTTTCATTTAACTTAGGATTTGAATATCTTGATCAATCGAGATTTGAACAGAAATTTTTATGACACACTATTCACCCCCCTCTTGAGTGACGGCCATCCTAACACCCTTGATGTCATATATGGCAATTTGGTCCCTTGAAGTCCAAGATTTTCACTTTAATCCCATTTTTAAAATAGCACATTTGTCCCTTGCTTTTTCAAAATGACCATTGTGCCCTTACCTTTTATATGCTCAGCAGAATGACATTTTTACTCTTCCTTTCCTTTTCTTTCGTACTCTAGACCCTAAAAAAAAATCCTTAGTAACTCATTTAGCATTTATTCCCAATAATAAAAAATCCGAATATTATAGTAGGCATTGCATCAATTGAGGAATATGAGGCTGGAGGAGGGTGTCACGTCACTTTTCATTACCCTTTTATATTCATTGGAGATCATATCTAAACCACTTAAATATCTTCCGATGTTAGAATTAGTAAGCCAAGTGAAATTTAAAAACTTTTCTCGAATTACTATTTATTTTCACTGTTCACTTGGTAAAAATTCTGAAATTTAGACCAACTTTGAAAAATCATAACTAATTCTAGAGAAATCCAAATTAAGTGGTTCAAGTCTCCAATTGAAGCTTATACAATCATCTACATGGAAAAAATACTCGTTTGGCCAAAATATAGCTCAATTGATACAGTTTATTGCATCAATTTGCACTATCATTTTCGGATTTTCCAGCATTTTTCCAGATTTTCTTCAAACTTTGAAAATACATAACTTTTTGTGTACACATCCAAATTAGGCAAACTATGGCTCATTTTAAAGCTTAGGATGTGTACTATTTAACTGGAAAGTTTCATACAATTTAGATCTTATTTACCCTATTTTCAACTTAGTTTAACTTAAGGTTTTAATAAGGGTGTTGGACCCTTTTTTCACTTATCAACTTATTTACTTTAAATCATAGATATGCAACATATCCAATATAATTATCCAATACTCATATAATGCGCCACATGCTAAAATTGCTAGCACATAAAATTATACATCACAACTTGGGTACTTAATTACAAACTTTATCTCATAAGCCTATTCCCATATTAACTTGAGTCATTCCTTCACCTTTAGGATTCCTCCTTGCCTTTGCCTTTACTTGAGCATGAACCTAGAGGTTTGTATTTTTGGGGAGATTGAGATTTCTTGGAAATCTCCGTAGCAAAGTGTACTAATAGGCACATTAATATGCATGATTATTCCTATAACTATCCATGACTATGAGGATATCTTAATACATACTGTTAAACTGAACTAGCATATGGCCAATGCAAAACATAAGCAAATATTTGCATGTCAATATCACATAGCTCAATCAACTCATACAATCATGGCAAATAATCATATTAACAATCATAAGCATTATTAATGTAGGAGTTAGTACAGTTGCTACCTGGTATACTTGGGTTAGCTTGGGCTTACTTTGCTCTGAGCTCCTGAGTCTGATAGACTCTCCTAATATCTCCCACATATCTGTACTGCTCTTTTCCTTTTTCTTTTTCTCCTTTTCCTTTTTCCTTCTGTTTCCTTCTTTTGTACGCTTCCTTCTTTTTTTTCTCTATTTTTTTTCCCTTTTTCCTCCCTCCCTTCCTTCCTTCCCTCTCTCTTTCTTTCTTTCCTCTCCTTGGCGTGAATCTCTCCTTCCGATGGTCCTATTTATAGCCAACGTTTTGGCTTGGCGAGCAAGCATATTTGCTCGCTTGCCACGTGTAGGGACCCACTTTTTGTTATTTTTTTTTAGAGCTTCGCTTTCCGGATTCCACTGATATATGATAATACAACTTTTTACCAAAAACTATTATTACATAAGTACCACCTCTTTTTACTTTTTCGTATGGCATACTGATAATACCAATTGGATAACTCCAAACCTCTTAAATTAATTATTTTTCTTTTTCTCCTCTAATTTCCTTATGGAAATTCCTTTTGGAAATCCTTTGATCTCTTGATCAATCCATCAGCATAGGAAATTCCCATAATTCAAGAGGTACTTTACTAACTTTTCTCCATCTCAAACTCTTTCCGGAAGTACCTTTTCGGAACTTCCCTGATTTTTTCGCTTTTCTGAGCTTTCCTGCACTTTTCATTTTCTTACAGGCAAATTACTTTGAACTTAAGTTTGAAACCATTTTTATAAATTCATATAATTCTCAAGCTATTTTTCCCCACTTCTGCTATAATTATCTGAGGCCTCTAGATATTTTAAATAATTATATTTGGCTCAAAATCCCATAATTAGCCAAATATTAATTAATTACTAAACATTCAATTTGAAGTTATTTCTGCTCGTTGAACTTCAATCTTGCCTCAAATATGTTTCCTACAATTTCTGAGCTATTTATCCTTGCTTTGGAATCAAATATCTGAGGCATCTCTGGATATTTTAATTAATTATTTATTAAATATCAGAATAGTAAATAACCTTTAAAATTTCTATAAAGGTTATTCTTGTCATTCTGACCTGAACCGGGCCTCAATTAATGATCAGTGGATTTTTCTCTATCTTTTGGGATTCTGTACAATTTTCTAATATTTTGGTCACACTTTGATCAAAATGCCCTTTGACTTTTCATTAATTACCACAATGACCTCGAATTTCATAAGTGGCAATTTGGTACATCGAATTTCAATATTTCCACTTTAATCCCATTTTTAAAATGACTCTGCCGTCCTTAAATTTCTTAAGTAACACTTTAGTCCCTTACTTTGTTTAAAATGACCATTTTACCCTTACTTTTTCTGTTGGCAGAGTGACACTTTTACTCTTTCAAACCTTTAATTAATCCTTAGTTACTTGTTTAGCATTTATATCCAGTTATTGAAAACGTAGATATTATAGAGGGCCTCTATGATCATTTATGGTGAGCTGTTGAATAAATGCTTCCAGTCCAGGAGCCATTAATAAACCACCAAAATCAATAGGCATAGGTTCCCCTCTTGTACCATGAGACACGAAAGAAGGGCCTAAATTGAAAAAATCTTGACTCGATTCAGGGATTAGTGCGGCATAAGAACTTTGTCTAACATCAACGTTGGGGTATTGCCTAGCCATTCTCTATCCCATCAAATTGTCAAAGGCATCCATAAGACCAAATCTTGGTTCAGAAACTCCCTGCGCCAGAAAAATGTGATGAAACTCTTCGAGAGCATGATATGGTTGAAAGTCGTTCCTCTCGTTAAGATTTTGCACAAACCCTTCTTGACAGTAAGGGCAAATGACTTCTCCCCGTTCGAGGCAATCGGATGTCCACACACATTACACTAGTGAGCCAGTCCACTTGATATTTTGTTGTTTTAATCTCAATATGTTTTGTAACATTCCAAAACTTGACCAACGTATTATGAAATGTAATTGAGGTTTTATGAAGCCAATTACAAAACTTTTGGACTATGATGAATAAATTTTTGGACCAAAAGTATTTTAAGGAAATTTGAAAACAAATAAATAAATTACCCAAAGTTCATCAGAATAATTATTTTACATGATAAGAGTCAAATTTAAGAGAGAAAGTTGTTTATTGAAAAATTTTATACCCATTTAAAATTATTTAAAAAAGGATAAAAAAAAAGCATAGATATTTTATGCGTGCCACACGTGGCTTAATGCCACCCATATCCTCAATTTTTCCCCATGCCTCCAGCTCATTTTTCCCCATCATTTCCCCTCAGCTCCCGCGTTCTCTTTCATTCATTCCCATTTTCCTTCGGCTCAGAACAGACAGATAGTGATGAGAGAGCGAGAGAGCGGAGACCGTGAGAGAAGGAGAGCTTGCGGTCGGTGCTGTGGGTCTCGCCGAAAGAGAGGTCGAGCTTGCTTACAGTGAAGGATCTCAGCAAGGTAACCTCTGTTCCTTTCTTCTCCACCTCTGAGTCCATTTTGGGATGGGTGTTAAGCTAGGCAAAAGTAGAGAAATTAGAGGTAATAGGATGAATCTCACCGATTAATCTTCTTACTTGTGTAAGATTTGAGCTCTGTGGGTTGATTGGATCTGTGCATGTTTTTCCCCGTCCGAGCCGAGGTCTGTGTGTGAGTGTACGTGTGTAACGAATCTGTAACAGTGTGGGTGCTAATTGAAAAAAAACTAGGTACTGAGGCTCCTATATTAGAGTTTGCAAACTATATTGTAGCAAAGCAAAATGGCATCGATTATGCTGTGCATAAGTATCCCACCGCTTCTGGTTCATGTTCTGTGAGGATAAAAGAAAATAAAATGTTCAGAGGGCCACTATGAGTTGATGATGAACGGTTTGAATGGTTAAGACTAAAGGAGAAAAAAATATATATATATAAAGAGGACGTTTGAAAGGTTGAGGTATGTGTGCATGTGTGTGTGTGAAGGCGTGGCTGTGAATGAGATATAAATATATATATATAT
>QFDD01006433.1:0-11763 GCA_006871305.1 Vachellia collinsii | reverse complement strand
TTTTTTTTTTTTTTTTTGAAAAAATTATGTCGGCTAATAGTAGTCAGGAGAAGGAAGTGGGAAAAGCGCATCAAAAAGATTTTATTTGTAAAAAAAAAAAAAGGAAAAAGAAAAACAATGAAGAGAGCCATAGGAATTAGTAAAGTTCGACTGTGCAACCACTAAATGGGACCCACGTGTCCAACTCAATGTGGGCCTTTAATTTAAAAATTCTAACAAATTTCTAAAGCTCTTTCTTCTTCCACTTTTTTTGACCAACAATTTTTTTTAAGTTGATTCTCATCCGGTAGTCTGAGGCAAACCATCTTTCAGACACTACAATAGCTTCAGACTAATTGGGATCATGTTGAGCAGGACCACAAGGACGGTAAATCACTACCACCGAATTTTAACGCTGCTGCATTCCCAATGCTCAAACTTAAAACCTTTGGTTAAACTAAGATGATCCCTTATCAATCAATCTAAACGCTATGTGGTTTTTTATCAACAAATTTTGAGAGCTCATAAAGCAAGAAAAACATCACTGCACGCAGATTATTAATATGTTTTTGTGCCCTTCAAAATTTTCATTTCTAACAGAGAATATTATTATCCAAAAGGAGAGATTCAATTATCAACATATTAAAAGATACTAATTTTCTCGCTGACCAAATAGTTAAGTTTTATCACAAGATTGAAGGTAATTCATAATTGTTAAATTATTTATTATTACCCCTCATTTTCATGAATGTGGTGAATTTTTTTTTAATTAAGCACATGAATTTTTAATAAAGACAATTCAGTTTAAGGTATCGTTAAGGCATTAAAGATATACAGGTAATTTTCTAAGTGGATTAATAGATATCAGTTTTAACTTAAAAAAAAGAAAGAGTAACGATTAGCATTTTGTTAATTTTTTTTTTGATCAAAATTAGCATTTTGTTAATTGACTCTTTATTGTTATCAACATATTTTAGAAATTCATGTATTCTTAACAAAATGATATAAATTTCAATAATATATGCATTCGATTACATTATTATTTAATCACTTTATTAATGTTGCCACCCTTGATCTTAAGAAGAATCAGTAAAAGTAACGGAAAATGTATTGAAAAACACAAGTGCATAATTAGCCTCCTACGTTCGTTATGAAGACTACGTCAATGAAAAGGATTTTCATAATTACAGACAGTTTAGGATTTTAGGTCAACCCTATCAATGTAATGCGAATAATGCCATTACTGTTTTTTTATTAATATACTGTGAACTGTAATAAAAATTATCCATATATTATATTTCAGAAAAAATTTATTAAAATACTATTGTGTCTTCAAACTCATTCGAGAGAATTTTTAACAAATTTGTTCACACAGTGAACAGGTTTGGCAAAATCCTATATTTTCTTTCTTTTTTTTGTAAAGTTCATTGGAAACTCGTTCACCTTATTCCAAATGTTTTAATAATTTTTAATAAAAATTTAAAAAAACGGAAAAAATAATTTTTAATAACTTTTTTGAAATAAGTTATTTTTTATTTAATAATTTTTTTATTTTTCATATTTTTTGATAATATTTAGGTCAAAAGGTAAATATGAAAAAAGAAAAGCAATATATTTACAAATTCTCTTATTTCTCTCTCTTTTTAAATTACAAAAAGTAAGTGAATAAACTTAAAATTGAAAAATTACTTTCGCGTTGATTCAATATCATCTTCCTCTTTCTATAAATTTACTATCTAATTATCTCATTTTCGATTTATTATCTAATTTATTTAATAATTTTTATTAAAAAAATTATTAAAATATTTGGAACCGAGTGTACGAATTCCAAATAAACTTAACAAAAAGAAGAAAGAAAATATGAGATCTTGTCAAAACAAATATTCACAAAGAGATCCAGTAACATTTTGGTAATTTTTTTTTAAAGTGTAATATATGAGTAATTTTTATTACTATTCAACCTGTCATTACTATAATGTTATTTTATTTTGTATTTTTTTTGTAGGATTAAAAAGCCATAATTCCGCCTAAAATTTAAAACATATGAAGTGAAAGTTGTCCGTGTTTTGAATAAACGAACCGCATGAGATGTCCAAATCATCGTCAAAAGTCAGTTTTTGAATTTTTATTTTATTTGATTTTATTCTTTTTTTTTTTTCTTAATTATTAAAAAGCAGCGACTTGTCATTTTTTTCTCATTCTTCCTAGTGAGGGTTATGCACAATGCAGTCTGCAGTTTTTAGTATTTTCCTGTTTCCGATGACTCCCTCGCACTACGGTCCAATTGTGGCGCTGCTGAAACCTCAAGCTGATGCTTCTTTTCCTTCAGATTCTCTTCTGTCGTTATTCTTCTTCTAAATCCCATTCCAGACTGAATCATTTCTTCTCACTTGTTCACACTTCTGGGTTTCAGTCCTCTCTTCTTATATAGTTCTTCTTTTGGAAAAAGCGCGTTACTTTTTCAAACTCTTCTAATCTCCAATGAAACTGGTAAATTTCTGGTTTCAATTCTTTATTTATTATTTGTTTTTCCCATGGGTCAACCGTTACTTCTGTGAATGTTTCGATCTGTCTGCTACTTTCCAGGAAGGTGTGTTCTGTGTGTTGTTTCGTCATGTGGGTGCTTGCGTGAACATGGATTCTTT
This sequence comes from Vachellia collinsii, assembly GCA_006871305.1. Classification (NCBI taxonomy): domain Eukaryota; kingdom Viridiplantae; phylum Streptophyta; class Magnoliopsida; order Fabales; family Fabaceae; genus Vachellia; species Vachellia collinsii. The sequence goes on along the minus strand of QFDD01006433.1, from coordinate 9,139 downwards.
TTTCGTTGCGTGTTACACTTGTTTGTTTGCTGAGAAAGAAAAGCAGAGTAAAATGAAAGACGAGGAAAAAAAAAACTTAGTTAGATGCATTTGGTCAAAAGCCTGTGCTAGTATCGGTTGAGGTTAAGCAGTTGTTGACCTGTTTTGGGTTATTTTGATCTTTGCTTTCTAAGATTTTCTTCGCCTTGCTTTTTCTCTCCTAATCTTTTAGTCTCCAGTGCTGCCTATATCAAGGTAAGATTTGAAAATTAGATGACAGATCAAGTGTCGATATTAATATACTTCAGCTGAAGGAAAGGATTGAACCGTCTTAATGTTATCATTTGATCCTCCTACCTTCTCTGTTTTTGGGTCGCCAGAGAAATTTCCTTTCTTTAGTGTCTAAATTTGCAACTTTTGGTGGATTGAACTTTACAAAAGAATGGGTTGGTCTTATATACTATTGTTTCATTATTTGCTCAATTGTCTCACACAGTAATGCCAAGCTCTTGTTTTATCTGCTGACTTCATACATGCTTCTGGTTTATAATTCAAAGTAATACTCAATAGTTTATCACTTGCTATTCGATCTAATAAGCCATGTAGTGAAATTTAGTGTTGATTTGATGTGTGTTCAATGCTCTTCTTCTTCTCAGGTGTATGATTCAATGGATTGGATGATCAATAGGGAATAGAAAAAGGCACAAAAAGAGGAGATGAAAGACGAGTCGATAGGACTAATAATTGGAATTTCCATTGGTGTGGTTATTGGAGTGATTTTGGCTATTTCTGCACTGTTCTGTCTCAGATACCATAGGAAGCGTTCACTTATAGGCAATAGCAGTTCCCGGAGGGCGGCTACCATACCCATCCGGGCAAACGGTGCTGATTCTTGTACTATTCTATCAGACTCAACACTAGGTCCAGAATCACCTGTAAAGTCTGGGAGGAGTGGATCAGCCTTCTGGGTTGATGGATTTAGGAAGAGTAGCATGGTCTCAGCATCTGGAATACCTGAGTATTCATACAAGTACGTGTTTCTCAAAAATAAAATGTGCATGCTTTATGATCTGTGTGCATTGAAGATGAAAATTGTAGGATGGCTTGAATGTGTTAGTCTTTTCCCCGTTGTCCTTCCACCATTTTTTCTGTGGGATATGCTTCATATGCCTCTTCTACATTCATAAGGTTTGTGCTTTTTAGGATTTTCCACATCAGATATTCTGTCTGTTGATGTGATTATTTAAGTGAGCATTATTTGTAGTTGAACTTAATGGATGGAAGGCTACATTTTGCATGTCCTGTCCCGTCCTTCTGTGTTTCTGTTTAATATTGTGTTCACACTTCAGGGATCTGCAGAAGGCCACATATAATTTCACGACAATCATAGGACATGGCGCGTTTGGTCCTGTTTATAAAGCTCAGATGTCTACTGGGGAGACAGTTGCAGTTAAAGTTCTTGCAACTAATTCTAAGCAAGGGGAGAAAGAATTCCATACTGAGGTTGAGATAGTTACTGTGAATCATTTGCTAACTTGTGGAATTGTTCTTATGACTTTTTCTTCTCTGAAGAGTAGCAAATCATCAATTTTGACATTCCTTGTTATTTTTAAATTATTCTCAGGTTATGTTATTGGGGAGGTTACACCATAGGAACCTGGTGAATTTAATTGGATATTGTGCAGAAAAAGGTCAGCATATGCTAGTTTATGTCTACATGAGTAAAGGCAGCTTGGCTTCCCACTTGTATAGTAAGTTTCCTCTCTCTTTTTTGTACCTGATAAATTTCAAGCTTTATAATGTTCCACATTGGTTCCACTCGCAGTTAACACATACCAGCCTAATTGCTCATTTTTCGTTACTCTGCTGGCATAAATTGGTTTGATATATTTTTTAGACTTCATGCAACCACATAACCATTTTTGGGAACTTAGGTGTGTGATTGGACTATTTTGTGATCAGGGATTTGAGTAAAGGCTTTTATGTCCAGGGTTTTGTTAGTCCACATATTGATTTAATGTAGGATTACGAAACTGATTGTCATTCAAATACCTATTCTCTTTGTGCATCTCTTTTCTCTGTCTACATTTATGACTGTAGAGAATATGGATTCAATTACAAATGAAATTAAAATCACTTTTTCTTGTCTCTATATTCAGGTGAAGAGAACAAGTCATTGAGCTGGGATTTGAGGGTTCATATAGCCTTGGATGTGGCAAGAGGCTTGGAATATCTTCATGATGGGGTAAGTTTTCAATTCATCAGCACCAATCTATTTCTGTGATGTTTGTTTGCTGTTTAGTTACAAAATTGTTATTTTTGATCACTTCAGGCGGTTCCTCCTGTGATCCATAGAGATATCAAATCCTCAAATATTCTATTGGACCATTCCATGCGAGCTCGGGTATGTTATTATTCATGGGTAAAAGAAGATATACAAATGCTAAGTGACTGAACCTTTAAGTATTCTATTTTGGTAATTAATGTTGAATAAGCAGGTCTCGGATTTTGGGCTGTCAAGAGAAGAGATGGTGGATAAGCATGCAGCTATAAGGGGAACCTTTGGCTATCTTGACCCTGAGTATATCTCTTCAGGCACTTTCACTAAAAAAAGTGATGTGTACAGCTTTGGAGTGTTGCTTTTCGAACTCATTGCTGGCAGAAATCCTCAACAAGGCCTTATGGAATACGTTGAGCTTGTGAGCTCCCCCCCCCCCCTCTCTCTCGCACACACACACTCGCTAGATTTGGTGGTTTTGGGTGATATATAATACATGATTAGGTTCTTTTGGCTTAATCTGTTAGGTACATGCAATTAGTTTCTTCAATAAAAGCACAACATGAGACTCTTTCATAAAATTGTTACTCACATAACATGATTTCATTAAAAGAATTTGACAATAAACACTTGTGCAAGTGCACGAGCAGCTTTGGTTACAAACCCCTAAGTGTGTTCTTTAGATGTCTCGTTTTCTAGTTCATTTGATAAAACGATAATATGTGACATCTCTTACATGTCAACTCCAAATCCCTAACTTCTTCAACATAGTTTCTACACTTGTCATAATTCTACTGAACAACCTTAATAATAAACATCTAATAGACACCAAAGTTTTTTCCATTCACATATATGATAATAACTTGAGTGAAAGTTTCATGTTGGGGTTGAATTGATCAGTTTTGAGCTTAATGTATGTTACTATTGATGGATGGTTAGGCAGCAATGAACACTGAGGGTAAAACTGGTTGGGCGGAAATTGCTGATGCTTGTCTCGAGGGAAAGTTCGATGTTCAAGAGCTGAATGAGGTTGCAGCTCTTGCGTACAAGTGTGTGAACCGTGGCCCGAGGAAACGCCCCTCAATGAGGGACATAGTGCAAGTCCTGACACGGATTCTGAAGTCAAGGCCCCCGAGGAATCACCACCGGAAGGCCTTCTGCAACTACGGATGAAGTAGCTTCCATGGATGGTGATCAGCCAGAAACAAAGATTACTGTAACTGAGCACAGGCGAGAAGAGTCAACAGAGAGTACAGTTGATGTCTATGAAGTATAGAGGCTGGCTTCTGCCTTTTCACTTCATTCCTTTCCTTTCCTTCTCTTAAAAAAGGTAACATCTTTCATGGTTGGGTTTTGCTTTGAATATATGTCTTGTGGCCGTATATAATGTGGTGTAGGGTTTGGTTTCTAACATTAATTGGCTTGATCATCGTCATTCCCTGTGTTTCTCTGTAACCTTTTTTTTTTTTTTGGCTCTGATCCTTTTCTTTTGTTTTGCCTCTGTACATTCAATACCTCAGTAATGAAAATTGAAAATTGAAGAGAAAGAAAACGAATGTTACCGTCATTCTTTTTTTTTTTTTTAGCGGTATCTGGTCTTTCACTTCATTAGTAATTCATACTCCTCATTTGATCATATTAAGAAAGTTAGATAATTATAAAAATATGGCATGTTTTTTTTTAAAGTACCCTTATTTAGGATGATTCAATTGGTCTTGGGCTTCGGTCATTAATTGTTGCAAAAAAGGAACTCGCCACTTTGTTGAGATTGAAGAAGGGAGACTTCGTTTTATCCATATTTATTAAAAAGGAAAAACCATCAGAATTTTCTAATTAATATACTTATTTACCCGTGTTCATATTTTTCCTAATTTTCATACTTTGAATAAAAAATATATATTTTAATAAAGGTACATTTTAATTAAAAAAAAACGTAAAATTATTCTATGCTCGTGTAGTATTAATGAATCACTCTACCATACTTAGCATTTCTCACTTTGTAGGATACATAGTTACATTATTAAATTACCGTTAAGAGAGTATTAATAGAAACAATTTAAAAAAATATGATAAATATATCTTCCATCTATGATCATAACAAATCGTGAATTAGGCATAAGAGAGGAGTAGCATTATAAGACAAGCTACTTTTAACAGTACAACTTACAGGTCTCACATTGAGATGCAACATGCAACAATCAAAACTTGAGCACTATAAATTCCACAAATTCATTGATAGATTTCTCATGCCAACACAAATAAAAGGAACCAGTGAAAACCAATCATTCTCAAGTACTAAACTAGACTCTTAACACAGGATTATTAACCATTTACCAGTAAACTTAGAAAAAATCACTCTGCAAGACTGCAACCTCCAATAGTTTCACATGACTTCTAATCAGATACTGTAGTTAATCTTATCATAACATTATCGTTTCACCTGATATTTAATGGGGTAAATTACTAGATCCTGAACTATAGGAACTTGCAGATCAATTCTTCTGGTAGAATAGTGTGCGAGCCTTGTCCTGGCAAATAGCCAGGATGAGATAGAGCAGAATGAGAATGGCCAGATTCCATGGCTGTGGAGGCTTTGACAGAGACGATAGCTTTTGACTAGCATGAAGCCCTTTCGGCATCGGAAAGGAAGAAGGATTTGAGAGTCTGGCAATGAGCTTCCCAATGAAGTGTGAAACTACTTCCAGCTTATATAATGCCAATGGAATTGCAATTGGTATAACCCAGACCATTCTTCGCTTTAGGCCATCGGCATGTTGCAGAAAAGACGAAGTGAGAATGAAGAATAACCCCACCATAGCTACAGCTAATACAAATACTTTGAGGTTTGCCATTGTTGCAGTTTCTCTTCACGCAAGAAAACGATGAACATATATATATATATATTGGTTCACATTAAATACCGCATCTATAATACGAATTCTTTGTTAATTATCTCAATTTATTATTTATATACGATGTCAATTACATTCAATGCGTTTTCTATTTCACCTATGCTTTAATTTCGTGAAGTTGACCGTTAGTATAAATTACATAGCCATATATAATCTTGCAATTGATTTGATTGCGAAGTGACAACATATTTTAAATTTTTTGAATAATTAATTGAAGGGATTCCAGCCCAACATGGTATGCATATATTCAGCAACATTGGGATCCAATTTTGGCCTTTCTTATTTTACCTTGATTTGTGTAGGATAACCCACCATGCACACAACGAACATTAAATATTAAGTATAAACACATTTTTTTTGTTTTATTAAAAAAGTTTAGGTGGATTGGGTTTTGGGAACTCGGGGTCAGGGTATACCTCCAAATTCAAAAAATATTTACAGAGATATTATAGTTTACCAACTAATAAGGTTCTTATATCGACAACGAACTTTAAACTCACAATTTTATGAGCTATGAACCAATTTTTTTATCAACTGAATCAACATTTATTGAAATGCAAAGGAACCATAGCTGAATTTGGGCTAGAACCATATAAGCTCCCTGCATTGTTCCACCAACCCAAAACTCCAATGCCATAATATTTCTCAATTCCTTACATTAATTTTAATTTTTAACATAAAAGTTAATAGAATTTTTTTAAAGAGATTAATCAAGCTAATTAATTAATATTTTTATCAATTTTCTTCAAATTGATTTACTTATAAATTGGTATATAATATAATGATATATATGAGTATTTCATAATATATATTATAATTAAGTAATTTATTTAATTTTTTTAATCTCTTTAAAAAAAATCAACCCACTGTAATATTAGAGATGGAAGATAATATTTTTTCCCCGTCTTTTCAGCTATATATTACATAAATATCACCTTTGGCCATGCGCAGATCTCTCAAAGATTTTGTCCTAACTAATAAGCGACAAGATGAATAGGTGTTCGCAAAAACCAAAAATATAAAATCTATTTTTTTTATGTCTTTTTTTTTTTAAAAAAAAAAGAAATAGCAATTAATTGGTTCCCAAGTGACGTGAGGCGAAGGTTACGGGCGAACCGTTTCATTTGTATAACATTTATTGTCTTTTCTTTGGCCAATTATCTATAATTCTAATCATAAACCTTCCATGACGTGCGCTAATATAATAGGTTATGCTTCCCCATTATTCCAATTAGAAGTTAAAATAATGACAATATTCCTTTAGGTAGTAGCTAAGTATTCCCTCCATGACCATTCAAATCCCATATTCATCCTTCTCAGTATAGTTTTATTACATTAATGGCTTAAAATATATGTTTAACTCCAGTGTCCATTTAAAAATAAAAAAAAAAGGTATCGTTACCTACAGATTTTCCCTCTTTTTTTTTTCTGCTAAAATTCTTATGGTCTTCAACTAAAGGCTTAGTTTTCCAAGGGAGGAAACCCAACTTTTACACTCATCTTAAAGTGTTTGGATTAACTTATTTTAAGTAATCTTATGAAATTTTAAATAAATATAAGAGAGTAATTTTATCTTAACTTGCATGAAAATAATTTTTTTTAGTGTTTAAGGAGTTTTCCAAACATTGAAAGTTGCAAATAACACTATCTCCCAATCTCTTATAAATGAGTACAACACTAAAATAATATAAATCATTTTTTTTAATATTTTTGAAACCCAACAGTACAGGGCTTGGTCTTGTTTGCTTCCCCCAAGCATTTGATTCACTCCACAGAGTCTGCTAGGACAGAGATCTTCTTGACAGTAGTAAACTGTCTTGAGTTCTCTACCTACGGATACCATTCCTCAACATTTTAGGTAGTTTAGTTTGAAAGTCGATGGTTCAGATAATGGTCAGAGTGGATGTGGAGGAAGTCTGAAGGACGCAGGAGGAGATTGGATCTGTGGTTTTAACTGCAAATTAAGTTCCACCAGTAATTGCAGAGCTAATTGGAATTATTAATGGGCTACAATTGTGTTGGACCAAAGGTTAAAGAAATATTTTGATGCCATGGTTCGACTATGACGTAACCCTTTAACTAAGCATATACTATAAGATAATTGATGTCACACCTTGGCCAACAATCATTAGCAACCGACTAGATTAATTTGTATAAACAAATTCATAATAGAGAAAATCTCACCACCTTTAAATAATAATTATTGTGGCCGAAGTACTCATGACTCAAACATGACACTAGTAGTTAAATTGGAATGATCCCAACCTGTCGAATCAAATGCTTTTAATTGAATGATTAATTTTCAAAATATTCCAATCTAACCAGCGCAATTATTTCCTACCACACTGCCAACTTTTAATATTGTATGAATTTACGGTATTGTTAATAATGTGTGACTAATATTAATATAATATAACTTGCTACAACTTTTGTCAAACATACTGAATATTGGTATATTAGTAATTAAACAAAATTACATAAAACTTCATGAAATGAGTGAAGAAAATTTTAAAATGACATGATTTGGTATAATTCTAATATTTTAGATCAATACAAAAATAATAATTTTTTTGCTAAACACATATATTATCTATTAGAAACAATCTTATTCAATACAATATTAAGTGTTAAATATGAACACTTCTTTCAAAAAAAATTCAATTTACCATATTAAGAAAATTAACTCGTTCCGCTATAACTAAGGTCGATCGTTTTATAAATATGCTAAGAGATCAAGGATCACACCACATGGGTTTAAGATACTCCCGCACATGATTGCCCAAACACATGCAGAATGTGACCAACATGTGGCAACCATGCATGATAACACACATTTCTTCTTTTCTCTTACTGTTTAATAATTAATATAAAGAATAATAAGCAAATTTTATTTATATTTAAGCCCTTTAAAAAAAAAAATCTTGTTTGCTTCTTATCAACAAGGAATAAGGTCAATGGCCCTGTAACTGAGGTGATGACTTTTTATAAGCGAGAGGTTGAGTCAAATCTCATCACTTATAATAGTGTTTAAACTTTCAAATATGATTATTAATTTTTTTGTTAAGTGTGAATATCTGCTCATGGGATGTAATCATATTTCAGACACTAAATATAGGCATTTCTTCTGATAAAGATTTAAGTCATAATTTACCACATTACAATTTGTCCTTTCTTTAAACCTAATTCAATTGATATATTATTGTTACCTGTTAACACTCTTTTCATCCTACACATAACACCTTGTTTCTTTATTTTAGTGTAATTGGGAGAGAATTGTACCATAAAATGGCAGGCACAAGGGGTGCGGATTCAAAGGATTGTCCACTCACTAATAATAGTATATAATAAAAATATTTTAAATATTTTTTATTATGAATCTCATATCTCAAAAAAAAAATTTAATTAATTTTTCATAACACATTTTAATATATATTTATTATAAAAAAAGAGAAATAATTTAAAAAAAAATATAAAATATGGGATCAATAATATAAAACACTTATAATATTTTAGCATGAATGATGTGACACCTCAATATATAAGTATTTTTCTAATAGTATGCGGTCTTCATAAAATGGCGTGCCCAGAGGGTTAAATAATTAATGATAAAGTTGTTAATTATCGAATTAAGAGAGAATCTCAAGGTCATTAAAAAACTACCCACCCTATAATATTATAGAGTGAAAGGCACCACCACCTTGGGAGGGAGGGAGAGAGAGGCTCTCTTCGTCAAAGGGTCATCTCAGAAGGAAGAACAAAGTGTAAGGACGAGAGAGAGAGAGGGAGAGATGGAGAACAGAGAGGAAGAGGAGAGAGGAAGACGAAGATACTGTGTGACAGGAGCCACTGGGTATATCGGATCATGGCTTGTCGAGTCTCTTCTTGAACGAGGCTGCTTCGTTCATGCCACTGTCAGAGATCCTGGTTCGTTCTTCTAATCCCCTCTCTTTCTTCATATTTTTGCTTCTTT
>QFDD01006432.1:0-12641 GCA_006871305.1 Vachellia collinsii | reverse complement strand
TGAAGTCTGCCAGAGTGTACCTTGGTCACATGACTTCATCCGATCTCTTGTAGGACTAGTTTCTCACATTTTCAATTCATCATTATCACCATTGAGGAAGACTCCTTGAAACCACCAAAAAATAAAAGCATTGTTCAAACCACAACCATGAATTATTGCCGCGGTCGAAGTCTGCGGCAGAGAACAAGATCTGTCGTTTAACACATTCAAGATTGCTCCCTTGCTCGCATTCGAAATATGATCGAAGCGATTTTCTCGTCATTTCTACATTTGCAGTTGCTCTGTCTACACCACAGTGATCGCCGTTGGTAAAGACTCGAATGATCTTCTTGTTTGCATGGGAACCAACACAAAAGATGTCCCCTCTCAAGCCCTTTCTCTACCTAATCCTACCTCTCATCGTTCTAGCTAAATATTTAGTAGAGACCTTTTCTCAATCAATGGCTCTGAAAAAGGCAGAGAAGAAGCCAATGGAAAAGGAGCCGATCGAGAAGGCAAATGCGGAGAAGAAGTTCAAGGCTGAGAAGAAGATAGCAAAGGAGGGCAGTGACAAGAAGAAAAGGAAGGCCAAGAAGAGCATCAAGACTCGCAAGATTTACATTTCCAAAGTTTTGAAGCAGGTTCAATTAGCGGTCCACATTCCTTTCTTTAGAAGAGAAGGGACGATGGCTCAATACAAATTGCGAGTATGGTTACAAACATGCCCACAATATATGGGGTGATATGAATCCTGTACTTTTAACAAGAGCATTATGCCACCAAACAGATTTATGAATTATTGTCTCCAATTTGCAATTGGGTCTTTAATGGAGAAAGATCTATGGTACTGCTAAAACATCGCCAATTCTTAAGAAAAAGAGGTTGAAGAACTTCAAAGTTCATTCTAGTCTCCTATTCAAGAAAGCTGTGAACAATTGAAATTGGTGTTGGGATTCAGCAATTGATTTTCTTGTTGTTCTGACATTGGTTGTGAACATTTGGAATAAGTGCTCTCTTCCCACGGAACTTCGCCACAATTAGGCATGAAGAAGCGAGACTCTGCATTGAGAAAATATGTTGCTATTATGAAGTAGCTACATAACTGTTTAGCAAAGGGTGCTTGATTCAAAAGATAGGAAGCTTCATTCAAGAGGACCGCATTTCTCCTTCATTGGCTTTCTCCAATGCGAGGCCACAAAAAAAAACCATTGTCCAACTTCTTCAGCAGCGACGTTGGCCTCCCATATTCATTAGTCCATCAAAGTCAATGATAAAAAAAACCAAATCGTAATGGCCGGTTCAAACCAGAAGCCGGTGAACCGCCCCTGAGCCGGTGAGCATTTGAGCCGGTAACCGGTTCAAACTATTCGAATCGATTGAACTGATTTGCCTCTTTTTTTAAAAAAAAATTAAGAAGCTAGAAACACTGAAAAAAGGGAACCAGAGTGGGATGATGTGATTCATTAATTTTCTTAAAAAAATATGGTAACAAAATTATTCTTTACTTTTTTGTTTTCTATTTAAACAGATTTATGTATGAGGACATAAGATAAAATTAATTCATTTCATCCCAATTTTTTTATCACTGATATTTAAGGGTTAAAGGCAAAAATAACTCGGAAGTTATTTCAAAAGAGCGTTAGTCAAACGGAAGTTGTTGATGGGGCATTTTGGATCCGTAAGTTTTAAAATGGAACATTTTGGACCCTGCCGTTAAAAAATTCGTTAAAGTTGACTAACTTTTCGGTTGAAGAGCTGACGGTCAACGTTAGGGTTTTTAACGGCAGGGTTCAAAGTGCCCTCTTGATTACTTCCGTGTGACCAACGCTCTTCTGAAAAAACTTTCGGGTCATTTTTGCCCTTTGACCCAATATTTAATTAAACTCTAAAAAATTAAAATATGGGTAAAATAAAATAATATTATAGATTTTATCTATTAATTTTTTTAAAATTAAATATAATCTACTAAATTATATTATTTTATATAGCTGATCTGACTCTGACTTGAACCCGATCTAACCTATCAATACTTGAACCATTGTTTCACTTGATTCAATGTTCAGTCCGATTTTTTGAATCTTGATAAAAGTAAAGATAGTGGTCAGCATTTGAAAAAGGGTGCTCAAGGAAGGTTTTGATCAAGGAGGATACCAATTGAAGGATCATGGTGTGGCATATGCGTTTCTTGGCTCCGGATTCATCAGTAACAAACGTGGTCAAGAGTATATGGTTGAAGCATGAAATTTCCAGCAATGATAACATGCACTAGGACTCCCATGAATATGCGTTGGAACCTTCAATTTGGGAGTGACAAAGCAAGCAGTTAGAAATGCAAGTGTATGGTTGATTGTGAGTCAAGAAGGAAAGAGTTGTTGAAGCAGGAGATGAGTTGCACATTCCATGTTCTGATAAAAGGATTTTGGAATGCATATGGTCTTTATTTTGAAGTACAAAGAAAAGTAACGAGGCATAGTCACTACAAAAAAATATTAAATTTCCGATGGAATTAGTTATGGAATGTCGAAAATTCTATCAAAAAAATTTGCAATGAAAATTTTCGGTGCAAAATTAGTCACGGAAAAATATTCCATGTCTAATTCCATCGCTAAAATATTAGCCACTGAAAAATTCCGTAGCTAATTTCATACAGGGTGTCTTTAACCACGAAAATTATCGATGGAAAATTTTAGTGACTAAAATTTAATATTTATTTTATTTGTAATAAATTTTATATTAAAACCAATATTTTTTAAAATAATAAAAATAATGAAATTAATAATCATATAAATATATAAAAATTATTGTCCAATCAATAATATATTATATATAAAATAAAATAAATATAAACAATAAACACATAAATTAAAATTATCATTCAATTTATTTTTAGTTTCTAACAATATTATATATATGTATATGTGTATATATTAAATATATATATGTGTGTATAATTATAAATGTAAATAATTTCTTATGCAGTAAAATATTATATATATATATATATTTAAATATGCATTTAGAAAACATAAGATCGTCGTAATTCAACTAACAAGAGATTACGTGTATGCACAGGTGGTCGGGTTCCATTCCTGGAGGAAGCAAAATTGCAAATTTATTAGGGGGCGATACGTGACAACTGGAGGAGGTGACATATGGCAGGACCTGGCTGTAAGATGGCGAGTGGGGAAGATGACACGTGGCATTATTATTTATTAGAAAAAAATAAATTTGCCACAGAAATTTCCGTGGTAAAGTTACCTACGGAATTTTCCGTCAGTAATTTGTGACGGAACTAAAATTTCTTCGGTAAAAAATTTGTGACGATGAATTTAGGAACAGAACAAATTTCATTAATAATTACATTATGTGGCTAATTACATGTTTTTTTGTAGTGAGTTGCTGCTCTAGTGATCATCATGGATGGCTCTAATATTCTGTGGGGATCATCATGGATAAGAACATTTTGAAGAAATGTTCATGTTGTAATTGGTTCAATCCCTTCACCTTCCTGTATGTGCTGTCAAATTGATATTTTATGTGATTAAGTAGTGTCAATTTGAGGGGTGTGTTCACAATATAATATATGATTTTACTCAGTTAAATTGGTTAAAATTACTAATTAGATATATTTTATAAATATATGGTCTTAATATTATAATTGTAATAAATATAGGAGGATGTGGAGTCCCCACCAATGTAAAGAAAGATAATAATATAGATTTTTCTAAAGGAATGGTAATATGGGTCTTCGTCAATGAGTCCCTAAGAGTTTAGGGTAAATGGTCTCCTTTAGAAAGGTAAATTTATTTCTTATAAACAATCTTTTGTTATTAATGAGATTCTTTTTTATTTTGTTAATAGAAAAAACTTTATCTACATTACTTCTATCTTAAAATTTAACAACATTTCAATTTTATTTTTATTGAATATATATTATATCATATGGTAACTGGGTTAAAGTAATAATAAATAAAAGATATATTATATATTTATATAAAAAATTTAATAATATAATTTATAAATGAGATATTTGTATGGATGGGGTTGTTGTGTGGCTGTAGGGAGCAAGGTCAAACCTGATCCCACGGACAACTCACGTGTTTTTTGATCGCAATCATCGTAACGACTATTCCGACTCCCGAAGCTTCACGTGGCTACGCTGGCTCGTCAAATCAGATCCTCTCGAGTTTTTCCTTCACCATCTCTCAGTACAAGTTACTCATAAAGTAAGGTTGTAGGATAACTTTAAAATTAAAACCCTTTTTAGTTTATAAATTGTAGATTATATTAAAAAAAGTAATTTTTTAGTATTTGAGAGGAATTTTATCTCATCTTACATGAACATATTTTTATAATACTATAACAAACGATTCTAGATCTCACTTAAAAAAATAAGTAAATTACCAAAAGGATTAGGGTTAGGTATGGAAATCTTCAATAATTTGTTAGAAATTGTCATTAAAATAAGTCGTAGAATTTTGCTAATCCTTGATTAAAAATGAGCTACAAAAGTAGCAACGAATTTTTACATGACTAATTTCATATAGAATATTTTAGTGATGGGATTAGTCACAAAATTACTCCTAATTTTTGTAGTGTGTTTGTTGGTAATTTGTTTAGAAATTACATGGCTAATGCAATTTTTTTTATGATGTATAGTGCCTGTTTGAGAACCACGTTTGGGTTTGTAAGGCTGGAAGTCCGTTTCAATTTTTTTGGAATGTTTGGAAACATTTAGTTTTGCAAAAGCTATTATGGATAGAACGGAGCTTTTGGTGAATGTTAGAAAAAGCGCCGTTGGCTTCAACCGTTGGGATTAATTAATGAGGTCAACATCTGTCAGCCTTTGCTACACACCCGAAGAACTCGTCTACCTCTGGCTTCCTCACCTTCTCACCTTCAAGCTTCCTCATCTTTCACCTTGCAGTCTTCAGGTCCACCTCCATGCTCCGCTTCTAGTGCTAGATTCGGATTCTATGAGATTCAGAGTCGTACGGAGTCAGATTCCTGAAAGGAGGAAATGGGGAGACTTGCAAATACGCTGGAGCTGGAAACTATGGCGAAGAGAAGAGAGTAGAATGACGAGAGAAAATGAGGGATAGAGGAAGAAGATGTGCGGTAGGTGGGAGGAGAGAGAGGAGGATGTTGGACTTGAAAGTAGAGGATAAGAAACGCATGGGAGGGTATGATGCAACTACCCACCATTTGTGTTTGCATCTGACCTTTAAATTATTTATTTTCTTTATTTTTTTTTTCATTTTTTGAGCAGAGCATTTTTACCTTGCAAAATTTCGTTTAAAATTTTTTTATTGAGTTTTAAATTTGAACATCAGTACCACATTCTTTGTTTAATATCAAAAAGTTTTTTTTGTATAAAAATATAAACTACCAAAATCATCTTCTACACAGATGAATCATGTTCATGACACATTTAGATATCAAATTGTACAGATTTTATCATTCAATTAATTGTGTAATATTATTATTAGTTGAGCAATTTTACTTTTAAATTGTATGTAATATAAATATATTTTTCTTTATTCCATTTTTTTATCATTTTATTTTTCCTTAATTTTATCACAATATATAAAATAATATATGTATTAATGATCTTCATGCTCTTTTAAGTAATTTCTCACCAAAAGTCACTTCTCCAATGTTTATCTAAATATAAATATATTCTGCTAAAATACATTCTATCCAATATTATCTAAATATAAATGCATTCTGAATAAAAATTATTTTTCCAAAATGCATTCTTCCAATAGTATCCCAAACAAGCCCTGTATCTTCTTCTTTTATGGCCTTATAACTCATTTGACTTTGTTCCAAACCTATTTTGGTGTCCAAAATTCTTTCATTATCCTTCTGAAAATCTCGTTTTCTTCTGATGAAATGGTATTAAATGTGCAACTTCACCTTATCCAAAATGAAATGGTACTAAATGTGCAACTTCACCTTGTTCAATTTTCTCTCATGCTGCAATAAAAGTTAAGATACTTGGTGACAGATGCAAGTTAAGATACATAACAAATCAAAATTAGGTTAGCAGGTCCCATACATTAAAAATTGCCATTATTGCCTACCAATTGAAATATATTATAAAGGTGTATCTTAAAAAAATATCAACGATTCGGAACACTGTTCTGTATTTCCTGCACATTAACATCACGTTCAGTAACAACAGTGGGAGCTGGTTTATATGGCCATGAGTTTTAAAATCTTTCTCATTTGCTAGCTCCATGAGGTGGATTGTTCGGTAAAGTAACGGTGATCAGATAGTTCTGGCCTGGTTCTGAATCCTTAAATTGTCCGCGAGTAATACTAATGAAGATTCTTCTTCTTTGTTGAATAATTTTGGTTGTTTGTTATTCTAGGATTTGATGACACACGGTGGAATATACACATGCAGGAAACAAAGAATTGCTTAGCTAAAGTGAGTGAGATATTGAGATTGAGATATGGCTTTAGCTATGCTTAACATTGCGTTAGAATGGGTGACAGTGGCCATATCTGCACGAGCTGTAGTTTGTGGATCCTATGTTGGCGGTAAAACATTATTCTCCATGCTAATATGCCTTTTGATTTCGTGGACGAAACAATGACCGATGACTTATATGCGTTTTTCTCATTCCTGCCATCTGGTTGAAGCACATTTGTTTGTCGAAGTTCTTCTGCTGCTTGTCGGCCTTTTATTGCTCTTCCGGCGGAGAAGTTCCAAACCTCAAAAACGGAAGTTGAGACCGAAGGTTAGTTTCGCAGTCCTATTCTCCCTCGTCTGTCTCTTCTTCTTTGGCTTGAGAAATTTGAGGTGAGTTGGTCCGGAGCTTCTCCAGAGCCTGGGTTTGCCTTTGTGATTAAAGAGCACTTAAAAGTATAAATATAGATCACTCACTAACAAGATCCTTCTCATAATGACAGTAGGATTTGAACTTAGATTTTTTTGACTTATGACCCAAATCCATAACAACGGAATTGACCTTTATTTTCAAATCTTTACCTCTTATACAGGAAATGTTCTTCAATATGGACTTGTGACATGACATTTGTTGATCATGTTTAATTCAGATGTGGACTTCTTCATGAAAGTTGTCATTGTAATACGTGCTTATTTCTGCAGGAAATTGATGAGCTATGTGATCAGTGGGTTCCAGAACCTCTAATTCCTCCCATAACCAAAGAGATGCAGTATGAACCGCCAGTGCTGGAGAGGTGATGGTTTGTAGAGGATAAAGGCCTTTATTTCTTCTCCGTTTTATGTTATTCGTTAGTTATGGTTATTTCTTCTTGTTTCCTCCGCTGATCGTTCCCTTGCAGCTGAAATTACATGTGTGTTGTTTTCTTCTGGTCAACTTCACAGTTATGAATATGGACAAGAAAAAAACTACAATGTTAAGAACTTATGAAGACCAATTCTTTCCTTAGATTCATAACTTCGACCTCCCATGTTATTAGACCATTATAGGGGAGGTTTATGTTAAGTTAAAATTTAAAATAAGGGAGATCTTTAAGATTTTGAGTTCCAAGTATCAGAATAAGGGGGTTATTGGATGTTTTGTACATTCATCAAATTTCAAGGTAGGTCATTGCACAGACTGTGGAGTCCAGAAAAAAGGGAAAATAAACAGATATTTCATTATGTTTTTGTGCCATCCAACTGATGAGTTGTGTTTAATGATGCAGTGCTGCTGGGCCACATGCTATAATTAATGGTAGAGAAATTGTTAATTTTGCTTCGGCAAACTATCTTGGATTGATAGGTCATGGGAAGCTTCATGTAAGTTCTAAGGAAATTCTACTCATATCTTTAATAAATTTTCTTTTGGTTTAAGGTTTAGCAGAGATATTTACTAGTAACGTCTTATTTCAGGAGAACTCTGCAGCTGCTATAGAAAAATATGGTGTTGGTTCCTCTAGTTCTCGTGGGTTTTATGGAACATTTGGTAATATTCGATTTTATACTTCAATTGATTTTCTTTCTTTCTTTCTTCTTTATACTTCAATTGATTTTCTTTCCTTCCTCCTGCTGCTGCTGCTTTGATGATTTACTCCAGATGTCCACCTTGAATTTGAAGCCAAAATATCAAAATTTTTGGGAACCACTGATGCAATTCTGTACTCTTATGGACTTTGCACCATGTTCAGTGCAATTCCTGCTTTCTCAGGAAAAGGAGATCTTATTGTTGTGTAAGTATAACAAGTTATTATTTGACCATCTTACTGCTTGTGGAAAATCTCAAACTTGAGCTTAGTATAAGTGATTTTTATCTTTGACAGGGATGAGGGAGTCCACTGGGGGATACAGAATGGACTTTGTCTTTCTAAAAGCACAGTGGTGTATTTTAAGCACAATGACATGCACTCTTTGAGACAAACACTGGAGGATATTACTAAGAAACATAAGCGAGAAAAGAAGATGAGGCGTTACATAGTTGTTGAAGCTATCTACCAGGTAGGTACACATCATATTATTTGTCTGTACACACTTGCTTCACATTTTTACATTGTGATTACATGACCAATAACAGTATAATACCTTTCTATCTATCTTAAAATGAAAACTTTCAGAATTCTGGCCAAATTGCTCCCTTGGATGAGATCATTAGATTGAAGGAGAAATACCGGTTTCGTGTTTTGTTGGACGAGAGCAACTCATTTGGAGTGCTAGGAAGATCGGGAAAAGGTCTCACCGAATACTATGGAGTTCAAGTATGTATTAGTGGAAGCCTCTGTGTGTGTGTGTGTGTGTCAATATATATATATATATATATGTCTGTTTGCAGCACTTACATACTTTGAAGTGCATTTCCATGTATGATTTATGGTCATGTACTGTAGGCTGAGAAGGTAGATATCATAGCTGCTGCAATGGGACATGCACTGGCCACAGAAGGAGGATTCTGTGCTGGAATTGCTGGAACTGAAATGCACCAAGTATGGAAGTGTCTGTCATAATACTAATCACCATCTACGATTATTCATAAGTGCGGTATCTAGAATACATATATACTGAGAAAAGAAAAGGGAAACGTGGAAATTAAGGATGTTTTTTAATTTCGTTTTACTTACTTTCCAGGGCCTGAAAGAAATCCTAATAACTGTAATGAATTTATGAGAGTACTAATTATTGTGTGGTAATGTTTTCAATCTTGGCAGCGATTGACAGGTTGTGGCTATGCCTTTTCGGCTTCTCTGCCTCCATATCTTGCAAGTGGTGCGACCAAAGCTCTTGAAATCCTTGAAGAAACTCCCAATATGATCACAGAGCTGAAGAATAACATTGCTTTGTTGTGGAAAGGTGAGCTTTGATCTCATTCTCAATTCAGAGAAATAGTTTTAGTTCTTTCCTTACAACTTAGAGCTAAGATCTTCAGTCTGATTTGAAACTGCAGAAGTATCAGACATACCAGGCTTGATAACAACAAATAGTGCAGAATCACCAATTATTTACTTGAGATTAGACAAGTCAACAGGTTCCATGGAAAATGACCAGCGCCTGCTTGAAGATATTGCCAAGAGGGTGAGTAAAATTTTGCTTGGTATTTCAAACAGCTTGTCAATTGATCAACTTAACTTGAATAATAATAACAGGTTTTGAAGGAAGATGGTGTGTTAGTGGTGGCTTCCAAAAGATCAACAGTGGATGAATGTCGTTTGCCCTTAGGAATTAAACTGTTTGTTTCGGCAGCTCATTCAGAATCTGATCTACGCAAGGCAGCTGAATCATTGAAAAGGGTTGCTGCCTCAGTCCTGATGAGTGATCATAACTGAAGTTGAAGGCTTCTCTCCTCTTATTTTATGTACTGAGACATCACTTCCGAAGGTGAACAACTTGTTGTAATTTCTGTTTCATTCAATAATAAGAATCAGAGGAACGTCAGTTGTTAATGGTTGTCCTGATATACTCAGCTATTAGGGGCAGCTTTCGACATTAAATGCACAAAATTCCTTAGCATATTGCTGTCGGCATATGTTGAATGGTCCTCATTATTCCACATAATTGAGGGGACTTAAGATTGTGAAATCGTTTATTCTCAATATTTTGATTGACAATGATATGATGCGGAGGATAGGGTTAATCCACTCTCTAAGGGGTCCTCGATTAAGACTACTAAAATTTTGTTTTTAATAATAGATAATGCATGTTAAAAGATAACTTCTGATTTGTTGTTTCTTTTCATGTGACACTGAATCAATAAAATTTTATCACATGAATTTGTAGATTTTAAAGAATTTTAGTCCTATTTTAAGGCTTTTATTGAATTTAATTGTATCAATTATGATTAAATGCAATTATATAAAATTAAAGTTAATTATTTGTTAAATAATTGATTTTTAGAACTTTTAATGCTACAAATATCAATTTTCATTGTAGGCACCCTTGAAAGAATTTGGGATTAAAAGATAAATTCAAAAAAAAGAAAGAAAGAAAGAAAGAAATGCATCCATGACCTAAATTAATGGCAGAGAAAGACCTCGAATTCGAAAATATCAGAGAAGGACCAAAACTAAAGCAAATCTGAAATTCTGAAATAGCAGGGAATACCTAGAATTTAGAAATGCCACCCAAGGACCAAAGCGCACAGCAGCATTTTTTTCTTCCAATTGGAAACAGATTTTAGGGCGAGGGATCAGGTTTTTCAGCGTCGAACAGACCCATTCTGGAGCATCTTCGCACAGCAGCGACGGCGCACCTCCATACCCCTTCTTCATCCATTTTTCATCTCTTCATCAATTCCTCCAATCTTCCATCCATAAATCCATCACCTTTGTTACCATCTCCAATGACCTTCATTTTTCATCTTCCTACCCATTAGACTCCTTTGTACAGCCAGCGGCAGTTTGCACATCTGCAGGAGCTCTTCACCATTTTTCATCTTCACCACACCACCTTCACTCTCCATCCCTCTCACTCTCCTTCCACAATATCATCAATTCCTCCCATTTCATCTTCAACCTTCTCAGTTTTTTTTCCTCCATGGCAGCTCTTGTTGGGGAGTTTAATACCAAACCGTGGCTAGAATTACTGATTCTCTAATTCAACAACAATGGCAGGAGTTTGGATGTTCAAACAAAAGTTTTAGTTATTTTAATTTTCTATCTAATAATTATTTAACAATTCCTAAATCTTAAGACATTTTTTTTATTATTGGAATAATTTATATTATTTAATCTGATTATATTTTGGAAATTATTGTGATTGTATTATTATTTAGCATTTAATATTTGGCTGTTTATAACTTTAATTTCAATTATAATATTATGGTTATAACACTTTGCATTGATTTTAAAATTAATGTATTGTGATTTTCTGAGATAGTTTAGAATTTTATATCATATTGTCTCTTGCTAACTTTAATTTTATTATTTTGAATTTAAGATTTACAATTAAACATTGTTTTTTAGCATTCTTAATTCCATTTTACTATTCTCGTTGCAGTTAGTGAGTTGGGATTTTGAAAAATATTTTGTAGTAATTTGAGGTGACTCGATTGTTGGATTAAAGCTTAATTATAATTCTTAATTCATGATTTTAACTCCTATATCTATTGAAGTGATGATTGCCTGTGTTGTTGAATTGAATGATTGATTATTACTATGATTTATTTGTGTTTCATTTTCATTCCCTTTACTATCATTCATTTTAATCATTTTCATATAAAAATATCAAAAATAACTATTTTAATTTCAATTTAATTCATAATATTTAGTTAGAAATTCCTCAAATTAATATATTTCTTTTTAGTTTAGGTTGCTTATATTTCTTTACTAGGATTTAATTTCGTTTTTCAATTCTTTAAAGTGAATACGACCTAAATTGTAACTATATTATATTAATTTGATAAATTTTTAAAGTGAATTTAAGATAATTAAAGGTCCATCCTTTAAAGACAGAGCTTCAAATTTTGGCACTAAAACTAGTGCATTTATTCCTCCAATCCTATTAATATAACACTCTAAGTTTTAACATTATTATCAGAATCAAGGAGACGCTTAAAAGTAATAACTTATTGGGACCTTGTTATAGCCCAATAACATCAAGCTCTTCCCTTAAATCTTCTTCACAAGCTAGCTGACAGTTTAAACCCTCTTTAATTATAATAACTATGTGAGCTATAACAAAGCAAAAGGGAAAGACTCGTAACTTAATACTTGTACCATGTAAAATTTTTCTATTTTGCCTTCATTTAAACTCATATCACGATGAACCAACATTAAATAACAACAACATCGGAATAAGATTATTGTCTAGCTGTGCTGATTATCTTGCTCAACAATGGCACACTGGATCAAATGAACTAGTCTTAGTGCCTCATGTACCAAATGGTTGCTTGAAAATATTTTTCGAGGATAAGCAAATTATTTGCCAGGGCAATAAGATGATTAGGTATATAATTTTGTGTTCAAGCTAAGCTTGCTTTTGTATAAAAAAAACAGCAACAACAATATCGAAATGGTATAATAAATATTTTCATATATAGTCTTCCAAAAAAGACAAAATTTCTCCTCCTAACACCTTATAAGAAATTGACCCAAAAAAAAAAAAGGGATTGAAGGAAGTATTTTATTGGGTGTACGGTGTACCTTTATTTTTCAAAAAAATAATAACATGGCTCTGAGTGCTCTATCGACTCTCTCCAACACATTTTTAGCCATGGCAA
>QFDD01006431.1:0-11361 GCA_006871305.1 Vachellia collinsii | reverse complement strand
TGAAGATTTGGCCCAATACGGAACTGTATACAACTTGGCAACCAGGAGATGGGTCATGCAAAAGATTCTGGTCAAACTCATGGGTAGGAGAACTAGGCCCTCTAAAATTCCCATCTTACATAGATATTCCAGAAAGGGACTTCTCCATACCCTTGTAGCAATTTGTGAACAGTAGCGGGGGGTGGGAGTGGAGCCTCTTCCAACACTTGCTTCCCCCAACTACCCTTCTTCAAATAACTTCCTCCCAGCCTCCTCAACTCAACCAACAGTAGGACACCTACTACTAGAGTCTCATGACCAATGGTTCATTCACAGTGAGCTTTGCCTATCAAGCCACACAGGAAGAAAATTGGAACAACCAGGCAAGCTTTTGAAGTTGGATTTGGAATTGGCCAAGAATGCAATGGATTCACTCATTTCTCTGGTTAACAGCCAAGAACAAACTCCTGACAAATGCTGAGCTTATTAAGCATGGTATGACCTTAACTGGAAATTGTGGGGATTGAGGACCTTGATCGCATACTGCGATCATGCATCTTCACTCGTAACTGCTAGACAAAAGTAGTCCAACCAAATCAACAACGATGCTTCTATCACCGGCCTCTACACAGGTGGCTTCTATGGAACCTCATCCCAGGAGTTCAGTGTAACCTGGAGATTTTTTTTGGGATATTGTTGTGGAACCTTTGGAAATGTAGGAATAGACGTATTTTTCTTAATGACACTTCTACCACTGAAAGCATCATTATACCCTCCTAGGCTCTTGTTCACCACACCTTAAAGTCGAATGCCTCACCACTATTTGTAGGAATAGGCGTTTAATTAATTTATTTATTTATTTTTGCCAAAGGCATCAGCTTTTAATGGTTGTGTTTTGTACCTTTGTTCAAATTAGTTAATATAGGCTTTTTTCCTCTGACACGATAAACAGTAAAATTATTTACCGAGATGCTACACTTTTGAAAATATTTACCTATATACTACAGTCAAACTCGTTCTTCAGGTGTACAAATTCAAATTTGTACTAAATTCGTTCACATAAAGAACGAGTTCAACGAAAGGCACATTTTTCCATGCAAAAATCGTTCAGCAGCTGAACGAGTAAGGGGCTGACAGTCCCAAACTCCTTCAGTTGCTAAACGAGTTTGGGGAAGCCCCCCATTAAAAAGAAATTGTTACTTCACCTCACATCAATCTCTTCTTTCCTCTCTTTCATGCGCCACTCCTCTCAAATTTCTCTCTCTCTCTCACAATTACCAACACACTCCTTAATCTCTCTGCCCCCAACCGCCCTCCAACCACTCTCCCCCCCTCTCTCTCATATTTGTATTCTTTTATAATAACAACAGTACCTAAATAAGTTTTAAGGTGGATTTTTTCCATTTATAAGATTTTATTTGCCTTTTCTTTTAATTAAAAAAATTAAATTAAAAATGTGTATATATATTTTTCAAACTTTAATTTAAATATACATATTATGAAAAAAAATTCAAATCTAATAAATAATAATATACGTAAAAAAATTTAATTGCTACATATTTATTACTTTTAACTAATTTTAATCAATATTTAAATTGTGAGATTCAGTGAAAAGAATCTTATAAAAATGTCTTGACATATTAGTTACTTCTAATTTTTTACTAGACTTTTTCAAGTATGTCATTATTTATTAGATTTGAATTTTGTATAATAAAAAATTAGAAGTAACTAATATGTCAAGACATTTTTATAATATTCTTTTCACTGAATCACAAGGTTTAAATATTGATTAAAATTAGTTAAAAGTAATAAATATGTAGCAACTAAATTTTTTTACATATATTATATTTATTAGATTTGAATTTTTTTTCATAATATGTATATTTAAACTAAAGTTTGAAAAATATATATACACATTTTTAATTTAATTTTTTTAATTAAAAGAAAAGGCAAATAAAATCTGATGAATGGAAAAAAATCTGTGTGAAAACTTATTTAGGTACTGTTGTTATTATAAAGGAATACAAATATGAAAGAGAGAGAGAGAGAGAGAGAGAGGAGGAGGAGAGAGGGAGAGTGGCTGGAGGGCGGTTGGGGGGGGAGATTAAGGAGTGTGTTGGTAACTGTGAGAGAGAGAAAAATTTAAGAAGAGTGACGCATGAAAGAGAGGAAAGAAGAGATTGATGTGAAGTGAAGTAACAATTTTTTTTAATGGGGGCTTTCCCAAGCTGTTAGCCCCTTACTCGTTCAGCTGCTGAATGATTTTCGCATTGAAAAATGTGCCTTTCGTTGAACTCGTTCTTCAAGTGAACGAATTTAGTACAAATTTAAATTTGTACACCTGAAAAACGAATTTGACTGTAACATATAGATAAATATTTTAAAAAATGTAGCATTTACTGTTTAGCGTGTCAGAGGCCGTTAATATACACCCTTTTCATGCCGGAGAAAAAGGATTGCATTTTGATGTAACGTCTAGTCTCCAAACCAGATAAGAGCAGACGAAGGATTTATGCTTTATAGCTTGTAAGGAGCCTACGACAACCTAGTATTATGAAATTTCTCTTCCCTCAAAAGTTCATTACAAGACAATGCTGTCTGATTTCGATTTCGATTTCGATTTCTATTCCCCTGTTTCACAATCTGTACCACCAAGTCTCTTCACCTTTGAATCCAGCTCAGGTCAACCGCCTCCTTGACAATGCTGCACAATTCAAAAACCTGAAACACGCGACCCAAATTCACGCTCATATCATCACCATCAATTACACGTCCCTCCCATTCCTCCTCAACAATCTCTTTCTCTTATATGCCAAATGTGGTTTCATCGACCGTGGCCTCCTCTTGTTTTCTACCAACCGTGATGATTCAAGGAACGTTTTCACTTGGACCAATATTATTACCCAGCTTTCGCATTCTAAAATGCCACTAATGGCCTTGAATTATTTTAACCGAATGAGGTGCACTGGTGTATATCCGAACCAATTCACCTTCTCGGCGGTCTTGCCTGCTTGTGCTGATACCGTAGTTGTTGCTCACGGTGAACAGATGCATGGTTTGATTTGGAAACACGGGTTTGAAAGCGATACATTCGTGGCGAGTGCGTTGCTCGATATGTATGCCAAATGCTCCGATACAAGCATGGCTGAGAAGGTGTTTGATGAAATGCCAGAGAGAAGTATCGTTTCTTGGAATTCTATGATTGTGGGGTTTCTCAAAAACAAGTTGTACGATCGTGCTATCGAGAGTTTTAGGGAGGTTCTAAGGGAGTCATTGGTTGATCCGGATCAGGTCAGTTTTTCAAGCGTGTTGAGTGCTTGTGCTAATACGGCTAGATTCGATTCCGGGAAACAAGTGCACGGAAACATTATTAAGCGCGGTCTGATAACCCTGGTTTATGTGAAAAACTCACTGGTAGACATGTACTCAAAATGTAGATTGTTTGATGATGCAATGAAGATGTTCTATAGCATAGGAGATAGAGATGTTGTTACCTGGAACGTTATGATCATGGGATGTGTCCATAATAACATCTTTGAAGCAGCCTGCAGTTATTTCCAGGCCATGAGGAGGGAAGGCTTGTCACCCGATGAGGTTTCGTACTCTTCCGCTCTCCATGCTTCTGCTAATCTTGCAACATTGTCTCAGGGTACTTCGATCCATGCCCAGATCTTAAAAACTGGGTTCATGAAGAATGCATGTATTCTGAGTTCAATGATAACTATGTATGGCAAATGTGGGAACTTGCTTGATGCTCGTTGGGTCTTTGAAGAAGCTGAGGATCATAATGTGGTTTCATGGACAGCTATGATAACAGTTTATCAACAGCATGGCTGTGCAAATGAAGCGATTGGATTATTTGAGAAGATGTTGAAGCATGGAATTGTGCCAGAATATATTACTTTTGTTTCGGTGCTTTCTGCTTGCAGCCATACTGGACAAGTCGAAACTGGATTCAAGTACTTCAATTCCATGGCTAACATGTATGATATTAAACCCGGCCTTGAACACTATGCTTGCATGGTTGACTTACTTGCTCGTAATGGTCGATTGAATGAAGCAAAGAAATTTATAGCATCAATGCCAATGAAGCCTGACTCGTCGATTTGGGGGGCTTTGCTCGGAGCGTGCGGCAAGTATGGCAACGTTGAAATGGGCAGAGAGGTTGCAGAGAGGCTTTTTGAGTTGGAACCAGATAACCCAGGAAATTATGCGCTGCTTTCTAATATCTATACACGACATGGGATGGTGGAGAAAGCTGACGAAGTTAAGCAATTAATGGGGATCAATAGAGTGAGGAAAGGAACTGGGTGTAGTTGGATCGAGTTCAGGAACCAGACCTTTGTGTTTATTGTCAATGATAAGTCACATTCAAGGACGGATGAGATTTATGAGATGCTGAAAAAGTTAAAAGAGCTGGTAAAGAAGAGAGGATATGTGGCTGAGATCCAGTTTGCGACGAACAGTGTGGAAGGGTCTGAAGAACAGAGTTTGTGGTGTCACAGTGAAAAACTGGCTCTAGCATTTGGTCTTCTGGTCCTCCCGAGAGGGTCTTCAATAAGAATAAAGAAAAATCTGAGAACTTGTGGTGATTGTCATACTGTGATGAAGTTTGCTTCAGAGGTTTTTCAGAGAGAGATCATTGTGAGAGATATCAACAGATTTCATCAATTCACCAACGGTTTGTGCTCTTGTAGAGATTATTGGTGACTGAAACTCAAATGCTTAATAACATCCCTATTCACCACTGTTTGGGGGAAAAGGCTTGAGGTATGTTTGTATGATGGCTCTTGCATTTACAGGAAAACTCTGATTTAGCAACCAACAAACTGATGTTAGTTGAGGTAGTAAACGGTCTCACCCCATAAGAAATAAAACACAAATTTGACTCTCAGAAGCGCTAGGCGAGAAGGAGGTATTCTTCTAGAATATGTTTTCCAGTTTGTTGAAATATGCCGTTGTTGGATGTGTATCTTTTATGTTTATATGATTGATATCATGTGTACTTTGAAACAAGGTTGTTATTCTGCATACTAGTTATGCATTCAAGTAATGAACTCTGGTTGAAAATTTTTACGTAGTTTCAAGTAATTGCCTAGTTAATAGGGTGAGGAGACATTAAGTGTATTACTAAAACTCTCAATCTTCTGCGTGTTGGACTTCATGCTACTTTTATGAAAGTTAAAGATGGTAATGTTTGTCCTTTGTAACTACTTAAAAAGAGACTTAATTAATTGCGTTCAAGCATAACTAATTGCTGTTGTTATTAAATATTATTGTCATACCTTTAAATATCTCTAGTGTAGTCTGCTGCTTCAAAGACCTTGGTCGTTGGTCATTCTTTCTTACTTCTGCATGGTATCTCTTGTTTTTTTTCCATTGTATCTTCTGACATCATTCAATCTGTCTTTGATGTCCAAATGGTCTTATTAATGCAGGTACCAACGTGAGGATAGCTTCTGTTCCATCCAGCGTGGTGGTTCTTTCTGCTGATAACTTTGATCGGGTTGTCTTGGATGAAACAAAAGACGTCCTGGTTGAGTTCTATGCTCCATTGTAAGTGTAGGTTTAGTGTCTTCCTTGATGAGACCATATCAATACAATCAGGAAAAAGAATGCATGCTGTGATCTGCGATAATGTTTGGGAATTGGGGTGATTCTTTTGTTAGTGTTGAGTGAAAATTCTTGAAATTAATGTCTATTTTAATATTTATTTTACAATGATGTGTTCCAAGTGTGCCCTTGCCCCTGTAAGCAAATTTTCTATCCCCGTACTGTTATTATTGATCACTCCTACTTATGTTAATATCCAGGTCAACTGTGATAAATTATTTACTATTTCTGCAGACTTGTGAAAAAGTCGCTACAGCATTCAAACCGGAGGAAGATGTTGTAATAGCAAATATTGACGCTGACCATCACAAAGATATTGCTGAGAAGTGAGTCCATTAGCGTGATTTAATGTCTGTCATAATTAAACTAGGTTTATATCATATTTAAGACTTATGCCTAATCGGAGATGCATGCAGGTATGGTGTAAGTGGCTATCCAACTCTCAAATTATTCCCAAGAAGCAATAAAGCTGGTGAAGATTACGATGGTGGCCGAGATTTGGATGACTCTGTAACTTTCATAAATGAGAATGTGGTACCAGCCGTGATGGGAAAGGACAGCTTACTAAGGTTGGTGAACCTTATTTGCTTACTAATAGATAAGGGCTTGTTTGCCAATCAATTTTCAAAAGTAATTTCACGCAAGTTGAAACAAAACTCTCTCACATACTTACCTCAGATTCTGTGAAACTAAGGTTTGAAACCTAGGTTTTGTTACTTCCCAAACAAGCCCTAAGACAAGAATAATAGTTTGTGTCTAATACTGGATTGTTCTCGGTATGGGCTGGTTTAGTGCCAACTCTGGGTGGCGTAGTGAAGGATTTTTCTAGTGCTTTTAGTGATGAAAAGAAAGATGCTTTTTCTCGGCTTGAGGCGGAAGCCAAGAAACTTTGTTGGATATGTTTTTACAAAGCGTCTTTGAACTTCGTTGGTTTCTTGATGCAGTCAGTCAGCCCTGCAAAGGCAGATGAGCTCACTCTCAAGAAGAACGTGTTGCCTACGTATGTTGCTTGATCTGGGGACAGAAGTTGGAACAGATGAAGTTGGAGACGAGAGTGGAGAAGGGGGACCCGAGGGACGTGATGTGCCAGATGGCGGAGAAATGGGGAGCGGATGTGGTGGTGATGGGAAGCCATGGGTACGGCCTCATCAAGAGGGCTCTCCTTGGGAGCGTCAGCAACCATCGTGCTCAGAACGTCGAGTGCCCTGTTCTCATCGCCCAAAGCTTCGTCTCCCCCTCCCCTCCCCTGTGTGTTTCTGTTCTCCCAATCTAATTTCAAATCTTTTAGTTTTGAAGTCCACCAACGTGATAATTGTTTTAGATAGATAATTGTTCCTGATCATCAGCTTTTTTTGTTGTAAATAGTGTGTGTGGGTGTGTCAAAGGAAGAGTCCCACGTTACTTGGGATTGTGAGATCCAAGTAAATATACAATATGTAATCTTGGACTAGCTAAGAGAAAGAGCATGTTTAGCCACGACAAAGGACCACTGGAGACAAATCCGGCAATTTTCCCTACCCCTTTGTGCGTAAGGTAAACATGGACTAGGCATAGAATACTTACTGGAAATGCAATTATAAAAATGAAAATGTTTTGGAAATAAAAGCAATTTGAAATTGACATTTAATAGTTTTTAACATGTTTTATTATATTGAGAAATGTGCATGTATGTTATGGAAATTGAATGTGTACTTAATATGCTTTTAAATGGTTTTCTTTAAATGCTTTTAATACCAAAAATGAAAACCGATTGCTCCATAATGTTAAATGAATATAAGGCAATTAAATTGGTAATTATGTGGTTTTTAAGGAGCCCAACATCTATGAAGTGTATGACCTATATAAAGGCTTCAAATGAGAGGTTCAAGAGAACATGAGAGCTTTGTGCTCCTCTCCTCCTCCTCTTGTATTCTCTTATACCTTGCTGAGTTCTGTTACCTTCTGTTAGTTCTGTATCCCTGTATCCTTACAGGAAGAATCCGTTTAATCCTGGGGAGTGCCACAACTTACTTTGCCGGTAGTCGCGGAATAGCTCTTAAGGATAGTATCCTCGGACGCGACTCGGGTTAATTGTTTAGTTGCAGATGTTGCTGCCAAGAAAATGTATCACAACATTGTAGAGGAGCTAGAAAAATCCATTGATTTACTATATTGTTTCAGAATTTTATGCTTTGGATACAACATTTTTCCCCCCTTCCTTCCTGCTGCCTAGCCGATTCACCGTCCGGATACGACCATGATCATCAACTTTACTTCCGGGGGCGGCAATCAGGAGACACTGACCCCCTAGGCTTATATGTTTAATCATATCATTATGTAACCCGTGGTGGCCTGCCGGCATCCCTTTTTGTCAGCCAAATCACAGTACTACAACCTCTCATCGACTTGCTAATTGCCAGTATGCGTTTTGCATCTTAAATATAAGAAATTATTACAAGCAATTTCTTATAAGAAGCTCGACGAGGGATGACATTGCCGTTTCTGTTATAACTGACGGAACCGAATGCATTATTCCAGTTTTTTGTTCCCCAGCAGTTTACGGCACGGCGATATGTGGATGAGGCTAAACTTCCCGTTAATCCTACCCCGATGCAATTAACTTTTTTCTTTTTTTCACCTTTCTTCCTTTTTATAAAATGATCGGAATATATTAATAAAAGAGAGATTACTGTAGAGTTTCAAATAAGAGAATTAATATCAGTAAAGTTTCCAAAAATTGTTAATGGTAGCTGCTTCAGTTGTCAATGAGATCTTTCTGACATTAATTCTCTTTTTTGGGATTCTACAGTAATTTCCTCTTAATAAAATGTTAGTACAAACAACATAAAACCATTATAGAAATTTAGTTCATATAATACGACATTATACATTAAATATCAATTGATGTAAAAGCTCACAGGACTGAAAATGAAAGCTTTCTGAAAATGAAAGCTTTAGATGCAACTAGAATGTACTTCCCCTTTATAAATTAGGAGTCTCATCGGGTTATGGAAAAGTAAAGAAGGCAAACTGCATTAATACATGTCGCAGTTGTTTTTTCTTCTCTTATTCTCAATAACTACAGTCTACAAATGCATTAAAAATTCAAAAAATATAATTGAGAGATGATTGGTAGGCACTTGTAGTTTTGTCAAATTCTTGCATAAAATATAACATATGCTCCACAAGAATTTTAAATCTATCATAAGGGTGGTTTTAATCTCCTTCAATTCTTTTCCTACAACTTGTATGCCCGTTGTGATAAAAAATAAAAGATATAAGATGATGAGTGGCTAAACTTTAGCAAATCTTGTAGTTTTATTTGTGCTTTTTTCCCAATCCGATAAGACCAAAAAATTTGTTAAAGATTAATTCAAACACATTTGAAACATACATGCACGGGTGAGGCGAGAACTTTATTTCAAATTCTGGACCAATAAATGCCACTTGTTTTTTACCATTTAATATTGTTCTTCCTGTCCTTTTTTCTATCAACAAAGCAACTGCTCATCACATATGGAGCCAAAACTGTTCCTTACACATGCAACATGTGAATATGTGAAGGTCTTTTACCATATACAACGACTTCAATTCTTTTACATTTCAGAGGCTATGAATCCATATAGCTAATGCAAATGGAGCATATCATTACACTAAGCAAACTGCATCACAGCCAAACAAAATGCAATGAATTAACACTCAAGCTCAACAAAGTAAATGAAGCAAGATTATCATAATAACGTAGTACGAATAAAAACAAACATGGTAAAAAGGAAAAATAGCAATGATGAATAAAAAATCAGAAAAGATGACACAGGAATTTCACAAATTGCTGAATGTATTATAGCCATCCACCATAGTTACATTTTTATTCATATTCGAAAGTATGACACAGGAATTTTACGAATTGCATTGGAGTGAAAAGTACTAAATCGATAACCAAGAAAATGTTAACAACAGAAGTACCAGCCTCACACATTCCAGGTAGGGAAGGGATAGAGAACATTAAAACACCACTTGCAAGAAATCTTAGTAATGGAAACTCTGGTTCATGACTTCCTAACCAAAAAAGGAAAATAATAGCTGAAGCATACCTCTGCCAATGGTTCGTATCGTCCGATAAGGCCAGCTTATAGCAATATATGCATAAAAGAAATCTCTTTGTTCTAGCTCTTTGTTATTTCCAGCAGTTGCTACACAGGAGAAAACATGGAAGTTAGTTAGAGTTAGACACGAAGAGACCCAAGAAATGCTTTAACTTGTACCGAAAAAAGAAGCATACTTACGATCTTTCTATCGTCTCTTTCAATTATCACAGCACGTCCTCCTTGGTCTCACCCACAATGATGTAGCAGAAGAAAGGAGAAGATTCAAACATACCCACACATATGCTTGCAAGATAGAGGAGAGGAACGAAGAAATGAGCTGCTGGACCAATAAACCATCTTTTTAAGTGAGGAGAATAAAGGAAGAAGGTTCGTGCAAAATACTCCCATCCAACAATTTTGAATTTGAATGGAACTTTCCTCTTCATTGCATATCAGTTATCAGATATCAACTACCCATGAAAACGGAGATAGATTTCTCTCTTGAATATAGAGTTGTTGGCCTTTTCTCCATCTTCATGTTTCTGTGCTACTGTTTAGCCTCCTGCATCACTGCACCTAGAAATCCTGCCCTCTTCAACTCTTTATTGCATCACTCTTCTCTCCTCTCCATTTCCCAATGTTATCGTGATTCGTGAAAATGAAAAGGGGAATAGCTTATCAAGTGCATCCTTTTTTATTTCGAAGGCAATGGCGGAGAGAAGTGACTAGAAAGTAGACGGTGATAAGACCTAGGTTTTCAAAAATGGTGAGAGAAGCACATTGAGGAAACAACTGTAAAAAGGAAATGCTTCAAAAGGCCATCGTAAAGCCCAAGACAAAATGTTTTCAAGTGATGTTTAGCGGAGTCAATAAGTAACCGTTAAAAGCATCAGTTTGATGAAATTCTTTTACAAAATATATTGACTAGTATAATAATCTTAATTAACAACTAAATTTAAACTTCTAACTCTTTGAGAGGTAAAAAGATAAATTACCAAAATTAGCAGCAAAAAGAGAACCATGTTGAGCCATTAACATCAAGTAGATGATTTATCAGTGGGATATGGACAATAGTATATCTTATAAAAAAATCCTTCGCATAACAAAAAATTCATAAACAACTTAATGAAAATGCTCATGCCAAAAGCTTCACTCTTAAAAGAGCAAAAACGAGCACATACCAAAATGGGGTTTGAATAAACTGACCAGTGAGCTAGATTACAAGTACGCTAAGGGTTTATTTGTCAATCACTTAAAAAGTATTTTTATATAAGTCGAAACAAAATTTATCTCATATACTTAATTAGAACTGCGTAAAATCACCTAAAAAAGTTATTCCCAAATATACATGAAGATATTTTTTTGTCAATATTTCCAAAAAATGGCGAGCAATCGAGTTCTTTCGTAAATAGTAAAAAGGGTCCTCTTAAATTTTGAAAGTCTTCTGAAACATCAAAGTAACTGATCCATCATTATTACTTATAGGCTCTAAAATTATACATGTTTCACGAAAATATAAATGTGAAAATATAATACTAGTCTTAAATGTACGTTTTTTTAAAATATGGTGTCTCCTCTTCATCGATTTAATTTTTACTTGTCTTCAAGATAATCTGTATTGATTACTTATAAAAAAAGTTCATTAATATAATGCAAGTAATTAGAGTTTATTGTAAAAATAAACACATTTTTATAAATTAAT
>QFDD01006430.1:0-16727 GCA_006871305.1 Vachellia collinsii | reverse complement strand
GCTCGTTAGCTTAAACTCTCCAAGTTGTTGCTACTTTATAGCCCTTTACATATGCTTGGAAAATTTACTATGTGTGCGTACTTGTAGAGATTGATGATCAATGCACCATTTGATGCTTGATTTAGATGCCTATTTATAAATCTGGAAAATTTGAGATTGATTTAGAGGCTTGAATTTGGCATGCAACAATTACAACAACAAACCTTTTCCCAAGCTGCCTTGTTATCCATTGAAATTGCATATGTGGCTTATCAGAAAAATTACAGTTTTTATGAAATAAATAGATGTCCTTGCTTCAGCATTTGAAC
Organism: Vachellia collinsii; assembly: GCA_006871305.1. Classification (NCBI taxonomy): domain Eukaryota; kingdom Viridiplantae; phylum Streptophyta; class Magnoliopsida; order Fabales; family Fabaceae; genus Vachellia; species Vachellia collinsii. The sequence continues at coordinate 16,419 of QFDD01006430.1, read as the reverse complement.
TTGTATAGCAATGCATTCATACAAGGCTCAATGACATTTATATCATTTGATGTCTAATCTTAAAGTGCATAAATATAATTATAGTGGCTTACTTTTGCTCCTTAACTTAGACTCTCCATGTATTTGCTGCTTTATGACCCTCTTATATATGCTTTGTCAAATTTTTTGTGTATGCGCACTTTGAAAGCTAGTTGTTGGGAAGGAAGAGCTAGGGGCTTTAGTATCTCATTAAGTAGCCCATACTATCCGATATGAGACTTTTCCCATATAGAGTCACTACAAATACGCCGTCTCAGGAAAGCCCATGTCTCAGTGACTTCACTCTATAACACTTCACTCACCTTCTTAATGGTCAACCTTTTGGTAGGTAGCCTTTTCATTGTGTCGACCACCGGCTCTGATTCAATTGATAAGTACCTAAGCAACTAGAAGAACCCTACCCCAAAAGCTAGTTACATGGGATAGAGATCCAAAAGCTAAAGTACCCCATCAAGTAGCCCATATTACCCAATGTGGACTTTGCCCATACAAAGTCCCTATCTGAGCCAGATAAGAGATTCCCTTGGCCCTAAACACAAGATATAAATCCATTTTATCTCTCAAATTCATAATGTTTTCCTACTAATGCATTATTCACAGCTTCCCCATTAGAATTGAATGATATTGTGTTTTTGCCATGAGCAGTAGCCAACCATATGATTTATCCACACATAAAATTTCAACGAAATGCCCGATGTGAATTGGAAATAAATTGCATTGAAGATGCAGTTAAATCATTAGAGTGGAGATAAATATGGATGTTTATTGTTAACAAAGTTTCCTCATCGTCATCCTTTCTTATCAATATGGCATGATATATCAATCTCCTTTTTTTTTAGAACTTAGTCTCTAGACTGCAAGATAAACTATCTCTGTTGCATGTATGAATTTATCCTTAAGTTCTATTCTACCTCATTTTATATTGGTTTATGCATCATTTGATGCTTGATTTTGTTCCTATTTATGAATATGGGAAACTTGAGATTAATGCCTATTTTAGAATGTGGGAAAATCAAGGCTGACTCAGAGGTTTGGGGATTGCATGCAATGCTGCCTTAACTATTCTTGCATGCCTTGGGAATCCTTCGAAATTGCATGTGGCTTATTTGATAAGATAACTCCTAACAGTTGATTTTTTTTTTTGTTTAGTCTTTAGAGCTATATAGAGTCTCATATTTTGTATCCTTTTGAAACAAAGATAAGGAGACAAACAATCCCAACAAAGAAGGAACACGTAGTGATTATGTAAATAAATTAGCATCTGATTATTAGGAGAATATCAGGGGATACAATTGGGTGTGATTAAGGAGAGAAATATCAACATAATATTCCTATATTAATTCCTAATTTCATGGAGAATCTGTTACAATCTTCACAAGCTGTATATATATCAGATAAACAATAAGAAATAACCATCAGACCGATTCAAAGTCAGCTTGCTCCACATGGTATCAGAGCAAGACGAGTCCAGTAGTGACGTCTCCGCTCAAGCTGACAGGTTCGACACTCCACATATCGAGTCGCACCCTCTGGCCGATCCTAACGTCTCAATGGGATCGTCTCATGTTAGGTCCTCATTGTCCAACCCAAATGGTGCTAGGGGTCCCTCACTGGTTCTATCATTATTGATAAACTGATGAAGAGCAATTATTCGGAGTGGTCGCAAGCCATTCGTTTGGCCATCAGTGGACGTGATAGGTTGGGTTTTTTGACTGGCGAATCGAAGGCTCCAACAGACTCTCTTCTCCAACGATGCAACAGTGGTTGACCGATAATTCCCCAGTATGCCCCTGGTTAATTAATTCGACCCTCAAATGCAACTTCATGTATCTCCCTACAGCCCATGACATATGGGAGGCTGTCTGTGAGTGTTACTCTGATGGACCCAATGTCTCACACCTATTTGATATTAAAAACAGGATATGAAAATTGAAACAAGGTGATCTTGATGTTACTGATTATTGGTTGGAGTTGTGTGCTTTCTAGCAGGAACTAGACCTCTTTGAGGATGTTGATGTAGCCACTACACTTGTTGAGGCTACACATCACAAGCAGCGTAATGAACGCGAACAGGTGTTCTATTTTCTAGCCGGCTTTAATCTTGAGTTGGATGATCTTCGAAGTCAGATTATTGGTCATTCTCCTCTCCCTTCTCAAGAAGTCTATTTTGAAGTGCGACGAGAGGCTTCTCATCGTCATGTGATGATGCCTAAGTCCTCCTTAACCACCTTGGACTCCTCGGCATTGCTCAGCAACAAATCCAGCTCTTCTCCTTCTCATTCCACCACTGGAACCACCTCTAGTTCCAGCCTCCAAAGTGCTGGGTCTAAGCCCAAAGTACAGTGTACTTACTGCAAGAAATTTGGTCACACTCAGGATTGGTGTTGGGTCCTCCACGGGAAGCCTAAAGTCTAGTAAAGGCAAACCGTGAGGCTACCATACTGCGCAAGAGGATAACCCTCTTTCTTCTGAGCAGCTCCGTGCTCTTTGACCAAACCAACTAAATCAGTTGTAGGAGATACTCAAAACTCTTCAGACCTACCAGCCACCTTCTACTGCTAGTGTGGCTCATCGAGGTGCTGATTCTATTGCTTTACATGCTATGCCATTTTTAGCAAAATGGATTGTTGATATAGGTGCCTCTGATCACATGACTTCTGGGACACGCATGTTTGTGTCCTACCTTCTGTGTGCAAGACATGAAAAAATATGCACTGCGACTGGCACTTCATCCTCAATTGCGGGAAAGGGAACAGTATAAATTTCTGATTCATTGCACCTTGAATTTGTTCTCCATGTTCCTCATTTGGCCTGCAACCTCCTTTCTATTAGTAAATTGACTAAACAAGCTAATTACTTTGCTCATTTTTTCTCAACCCATTGTCTTTTTCAAGATCTCTCATTGGGGAAGATGATTGGCATCGCCAAGGAGATTGATGGGCTTTACTACCTTGATGAATCCACCGTGAGTGCTTTGTGTTCTAGCCTTCTTAGTGGTTTAGTTTCTAGTCCCAAGAATAAGAATGTCTTGTTATGGCATGAAAGGATGGGTAATTCTAGTTTTTCCCATTTAAAACAGTTGTTTCCTCATTTTTCATCCAATAAAGACATTGATTTTCATTGTGATACTTGTAAGATTGCTAAGCACCACCATACAATGTTTCTCCCCGTCTGCTTATTGCGCTACGCGTCCTTTTTCCATCATCCATAGTGAATCTAGGGTCCTACACGTATCTCAAATCAATCCTGTGCAAAATGGTTTGTTACCTTTGTTGATGATCATACATGCATATGTTAGGTCTATCTTCTTAAAGACAAATTTGATGTTTTCACTGTGTTCATAGAATTTTTCCAATACATCTTTACTTAGTTTAACACTAGTATTCAGGTTCTTTTCACTGATAATGGAACTAAATACTTTAATCAATCTCTCACCATTTTTCTTAAATCACTGGCATCGTTCATAATAGTTCGTGTCAATGGGATTGTCGAATGTAAAAATAGACACTTACTTGAAACGGCCCATGCCATTATGCTTGTGAGTCACGTTCCTAAATACTACTAAGGGGATGCTATTCTAACTGCCGCTCATTTACTCAAAAGATTGCCCAGTCATGTTCTCTCTTATGTTACCCCTCTTAACAAACTCTGTGCAACCCATTCTATCACTCATCTTGATCATTGTCTTCCTCTCCGTGTTTTCGGTTGTTCAGCCTTTGTCTACCTTCATCATCGAGAGTCCAAGCTTGATCATCGTGCTGTCAAATGTATTTTCTAGGGTACTCTTCAACTCAAAAGGGGTATAAGTGCTATGACCTTGTGTCTTCCCGATTATTTATAAGTTGTGATGTCACGTTCTCCGAACATGAGTCTTATTTTACCCAGTTGTCAATTCAGGGGGAGAGTCCAAGTGAATTTCAGCCTCTAAAATTGATACCTGAGCCTATACCTCCACAAGACTTTCAACCACTCAATCGCACACCTTGTCCTTCAGTTGAACCAAAAACTAGAATCCCATCTATGCCAAAAGGACAAATTGAAACCACGGAAAATAAAGAATACAAAGTGTATGCACGAAGGAGTAAACAAAGATGGGCCCATCATATCTGAGGTAGTGCTTGATTCCGACCCAATGATAGATCTTATACCTGAGAAAAAGAATGAACAAGAGAAGGTGGATGATCTAAATTTGCCTATAGCCTTGAGGAAGAAAGCGCGCACCAAACACCCAATTGAATAGTATGTATCCTATGCGGCTCTATCTTCAAATTATTGCACATTTGCTACTCATCTTGACAATGTTAAAATACCTAACAATGTTTATGAAGCACTTTTGATTCCCAAATGGAGAAGTGCAGTATTGGAAGAAATGAGGGCCTTAGAGTAGAATGGTACATGGGATGTTGTTGAACTACCTAAAGGCAAGAAACTCGTGGGATGCAAGTGGGTGTTCACACCGAAATACAATCCAGATAGTTCTCTCAACAAATACAAGGCACGTTTGGTGGCAAGAGGGTTTACTCAAACATATGACTTAGACTATAAAGAGACATTTGCTCCTGTGGCAAAGTTAAATACCATAAGAGTATTATTGTCTATTGCAGCGAATCTAGACTGGCCACTACAACAACAGGACATTAAAAATGCCTTCTTGAACGGAGAATTGAAAGAAGTCTACATGACACTTCCTTCGAGTTTTGACAAAGGTAGGAAAAACCAGGTGTCTAAGTTGAAGAGGTCTCTTTATGGATTAAAACAATCTCCTCGTACTTGGTTTGATAGGTTTTCTAAAGTCCTAAAGATTGAGAGATTCAAACAAGGACACTATTAGATCATACCATGTTTATCAAACAGAATAGAGTTGACAACTATCCTTATTGTTTATGTCTCTCAAAGGAAGTATATCCTTGATTTTTAAAGGAGACATGTTAGGATAGGATTTGACCAAGAGGGGGGTGAATTGGTCTAATTAAATTTTTCGCAAACTTCGAAAATAAAATAGAGAGGGAAGAATAATGAACACAAATTTATACTGGTTCGGTCCATTTGACCTACGTCCAGTCCTCAAAATCCTCTGAGCTTTTCAAATCCACTAAACAACAAATATTACACCAGTAATGAAGGAAGATTCTTCCCCTTCCTAACTCAATACAGCCCACAGACACTTTTGCTCATGTCTCTTATACTCAAGATTCTCTAATCTTGAGTAACTCTCACAGAATCAGTGTTTGATCAAGAATATTCTCCTTTATAAGAATTAAATGATTATCACTGAAAAATTTATGATCGTCAGAATGAAAACAGAAGAGGTAGATGAAGAACAATAAATAAGTATTCCAGTAGTTATGTTCTTTACTCCTCGTGACTTGAATGCTTCTCTATTTATAGTTGGGAAGTATTAAATATCCGTTAAAAACATTTTTGTTTCCGTTACTCTCATCGTCTTCGTTCAACTTTTCACATTAAATGCTTCTAACACGAAGTATGCTCGTCTATGAGATTATGTCCGTTGAATCCTTTTCTGGTGAGGTAATCAGACGTTCCATACTCTGTTAATCATTAAGATAAATGAGCATTTATGAGAGTAGATGGATTCAAATAAATGAAGCATAAAGAAGGAAAGATTTGAGAATAACGAAAAGCTCTGACACTCTGAATCACTGTCAGTAAAAGTGTATTCGAGTGATAAATAACAAAACTCGAGTGTTTGTGAGAAATAACAGTGAAGAATTCAAAATACTTTTGTTGTTACTCGAGTTTTGAGGATAAAATCTGAAAGTTTTCTCATTACTCGAGCAATTATAACGATACTCGAGTGTTTGTAAGTTAATTTGAGGCAACACTTTCAATGCTCATCGAGTTCTAACAAAATTTTTGTCAATACTTGAGTTTTAGACAATAAAACTTGAGTTTAACTGTGTTTCAGTGAAACAGAACTTTGCAATTTCTTCGATACTCGAGTTTTATATTCTAATACTTTTAGTTTTAAGTTTTTGAAAACAACACTTCCATTGCTCATCGAGTTTCCTTTGAAGTATTCAGTCTGAAGATAAATTTTAGAATCGATACTCGAGTTCTATCTCATAGGACTCAAGTATTAGTAATACTTTTGCTGAAATTTCAAGTTTTTAAAGGAGTTCTGAAGTTCAAAAGATTTCCTTACTTCGAAACTCAAGTTCTAACTCTCAATACTCGAGTTTCTTTAAAACTCTTGCTAATACTTCAAGTTTTCAAAGAAGTTTTGTAGTTCAAAAAGTTTTCAGAGCTCGATACTCGAGTTCTGTATGCCATAACTCGAGTTTTAACAACACTTCCACTGAAACTTGAGTTTCATTGAATGTATTGGTTTTTTGAAACCTGTTTTGGTCAATACTCAATACTCAATACTCAATACTCAATACTTAACACTTTCTTTAAAACTTGAGTTCTACTGAGAGTATTGGATTTCTGAAACTTGTTTCAATACTCAATGCTCGAGTATTGACCCTCAGTACTCAAGTTTTGACAACACTTCCACCAAAACTTGAGTTCTCTTGAGAGTGTTGAGTTTTGAAAGCATATTTTATACAATGGTAATCGAGTATTGATCCTTAACACTTGAGTATTCTCAACACTTTCATTAAAATTTGAAAATCACTTAAAGTGTTTGTGAAAACATTGAATTTTATCATAAGTTAAAAAACTTAATTGTCATCATCAAAACATTATCTCAACAAGACAGACATGCTTGGATGTCAACCTAGCAGGATTTTTATCAGTAGAAAAGAGAAAAGTACAAAAAGGAAGAAGATGAAGAAAGGTAATGAAGTGGCAGATCCGGAAAAGGAAATTGCAAGAATCAATCACAGTGAGAGATGAAAGGGAAGTGGATGAGGGACGATATCAACACTTGGTTGGCAAGCTCACATATCTCTCTCATACATGACCAGACATTGCATATGCTATTATGCCCCGTTTGTTACATGAGTGGTTTTGTTGGAAATGGGAGTGGAATTGGAGGTGGAACTGGAACTAGAATTGATACTGGAAGTGAGTTTTAAAACATGTTTGGTATGATGGAAGAAAATAGGAAAGGTATAATAGGAAGAAAATCTCACTTCCATGGAAGTGAAACTAGTTCTATAGGGTAAGCCATGGAACCCAAAATGGTGGAAGTGTCACTTCCATATAAGTAACTTCCAGTGCACCAAACAACCCATTTTGCGGATTCCACTTCCACTTCCACTTCTCTAGCCTCAGTTCCAGTGTACCAAACAAGTCCTTAGTGTAGCAAGCGAATTATTAGGCCTCGATTTATCAATTTCAAAAAGGAAAAGGAAATGGAAAATAATGCAGAAAATAAATCTAAAAGAGGTTAAGGCAAGAATCTCACCCTTCACACGCTGATAGCTCAAGAGAATCTTTGAAAATATAACTGAAATAATTCAATACTCAATGCTTTATTCCTTTGGCCTAAGGGCCTATTTATGATAGTAGAGTACAACTTGAAAAGATAAAAAGATAAACTGAAAAGATAGAAAGATAAACTAAAAGGGTTAAAGGGCAAAATCGCCCTAGAAGTAACCAGCGAGTTGTATCTGGTATCCGGAAGTTTTTTTTGGGGCAATGTCGCCCTATAAATGTCAAAAGCAGTGCAATGTCGCCCTGGGTGAACTGTGAGCTAACAATATCTGTTAAGATGACATGGTGGCAGAATTCATTGCTTGGTGGCATGAGACATGGCACAGAAATGAGTGTGTGTGGCGTTGAGGTGGCAAAGTAAGAATAAAAGCCTTTAACAGTGGAACAAAAAGCGTCGGTGTGCAAAGAGAGCGAGTGGAAGTGAGAGCCGAGTTAGGGTAAGTGGGCTATTCGAAGAAAGTGAAGCCAGGCGCATGTGAACTCTGAATCACGTTGACCTGCAGATATTCGTCCTTGAGAATCAAGTATGGAATCTACCTTCCATAGCTTTATGTCCTCGGTAAGCAGATTGTGTCCGAGATTTGTTGGTTTTTTTTGTCATTGAGGGAGTGAAATAACGTAATAACCCTTTTGGCTAAAGTAATGTTTATTTATTCAATATTGTTAGTGTTATAGTGAGATGGAACTAGGTGGGACAAGTGGGAGTGGTGATCCAAAGTTTGGTCGGGAACGTGATCAAAATGGTGGTCCCAATGAGGTGTGGGATATCGATGGTGAAGTTAATGTTAATAAAGGTGGTGATAAAGATAGGGAAAACAATGATGATAGAGATGAGGAATATGGATGGGAAGTGAGGAAAGCTCGATTAGAATGGTTATTAGACGAAGTAAGAGGTTTAAGGAAGGTGACAAAGCGACTGCGTGCCAAGGAGAGAAAGGAGCTTCAAGCCAATCATGGGCATTTAAATCATGACAATGGGGAAAATGATGGGTTGGTGCTGAGTGAAAGTGATGATGGATGCTCAGATAATAAAAGTGTAAATAGCTGTGAGAGTAAAACTGACCATGCCTCTAAAAGTGGGAGTGAAAAAACCTATCATATTGAGGATAGTGATGATAGCTTATTGAACCTCAAAGATGAAAAGCTGCAAGTAGACGATGGTGATGGGGGTAGTGATGGTGATAGTGAGATGGTTGTGGAGGATGAGTGTGAATTGGGTGTTGAAGACAAGAATGGGCTCACACCTAAGGTGAGAGACCAAGATGAGCAAAGTGAGCCTATAGGAGAAGGTTTTTTATGTTGGGTATGACATATAAAGATAAGAAGGACTTGGTTTCAAACATAGATAGGTATGCCATAACTACGGGAGTGCGGTTGAAGCTCATTAAAAGCGAGCCTTTTAGGGTTAAGGTAATATGTCAGAAAGGGTGCTCTTTTGTACTATATGCATCACAAGATGGGTCCAACCCTGGGTTACAGATTAAAACTTTGCAATTGGAACATAGATGTTTTATGATATATAAGAACCCTAGGGCATCAGTTAAATGGCTAGCCTATAATTTCAAGAGGAAGGTGCAAGAGAGGCCACAATACAAAGTGGCAGACATGAAGGAGGATCTAGAAGATGACTTGAAGCTGCATGTAAGTTTAAACAAGTGCAAAAGAGCCAAAAAGACTAATTACGTATGAGATGGAGGGAAGTTATATAGATAAGTACAACAATCCGGAGGCATATTGTAATGAGTTAAGGAATTCTAACCCGGGCATAGATGTCTCTCTGGAGCTAAGTAAAGAGGCTCTTGAAAATGGCAAGAGGGTGTTCAGTCGATTATATCTGTGCTACAATGCTGCTAAGGTAACAATTGTTTTATTTTTTTTGTTTGCTGTTAAAATTTGTCGGTTTGTTTATTTTTTTTCTTGTCTCTTGCAAAATTGGTTGGTATGTCTCTTAAAAAAATCGGATAGAAGGCACGATGTAGGCCCATCATAGGAGTTGATGAGACCTTTTTGAAAGGCAGTGCACGAGGCATTATGCTCACAGCAACTGGTCTAGATTTAGATGATTCTCTATATCCCATAGCTATTGCGATAACTCAGAAAGAAAACACTTTAAATTGGTGTGGTTTCTTCAATGGCTAAAGAGGTCTTTAGACCTAGACGATGGATCAAGAGTAATAATAATGTTTGATATGCAAAAGGTTTGATCTTATATCATGATTCTGTGTGTGTTAAAAAATTTCTATTTAACAAATGCAGGGCTACAGGCACACCACAAACTATCTCCTGTTTAATAAATATAAAATTGTGATTTGAAAAAAATTTATGTTTCAGGGCTTGCTTGTGGCAGTCACTGAAGTGCTCCCAAAGGCGAAGCACAGACTGTATGCTAGACATGTTTATGCAAACTAGAGCAAGAGGTGGAGAAGGGGTGCGTTGAAGAAGTTGTTCTTCAAATGTGCATAGAGCACATTTGTGGAACAATTCAATAACAACCTGAAAGCTCTTGGTGCACTAAAAAAGGAAGCAGCAGAGGCAGCTATTTCATATCCTCTCAAGTGTTGGGTAAGAGCCTTCTTTAGTTGTAGGAGTTCATCATGGATAGTAGACAATAACCTTAGTGAGAGTTTCGATGTTTGGGTTGAGGAGTTTCGGTATCTTCCTGTTATTAAAATGCTTGATGGTATGAGGATGAAATTAATGAGTAAGTAGGCTAAGGTTGATAGAAATGTCAGTAGGTGGAGACACAACTTTAGCCCAAAGTGTGTGGCATTGTTTGATGATAGTAAGAATCTGTCCATTGGGTGTAGGGTGTTCTTTAATGGTGACGATGGATATGTGGTGAGTGAAGGGAATGATTGGCATACTGTATTCATAAGTAGAAAATAGTGCACTTATAGAATTTGGGACTTAACTGGTATACATTGTCAACATGCAATTTATACACTTTATCATGCAAAAATAGATCCAGCCACACAGATTTCCCCTTTCTACCATAAAGATGCGTATATAAGTAGTTACAGACTTAAATTTCAACCTGTTAGAAGGAAAGCTTTCTGGCTATTCATAGGTTCAAGCCAATGGCACCACCAGCTGTGTGTAAACTCCCTGGTAGACCTATTAAAAAGAGGGTACGAAGTGAGGAACATGCCAGGCGGAAGAAGGGTCGAGAGCAACTTCCACAACATCATGGTGAATGAATTTCGAGTCTTAAGCTCATTCGAATGAATTTCCCAAAAAATTAGGAAAAAACGAGGCGTTCATCCGAATTACACTAAAGCTCATTCAAATGAATCCATTTACTCATTCGAATGAAGTATATTGTTTTCAACAATCATTTACTTTTAATTTGTTTAAATTTTTTATTTCACCCAATTTAGCCTAAAAATTTTGAAAAGATTCATAAATATGGATCAAACTTTCCTGACTTGATTATGATTCTTCTGAATTATATAGTTTTTGTAGTTGAGGTTTGTTTCTCATTCTCTCAATTACATAGTTTTTGTATTTGGGGTAAATGAAGTGGCCAACCTATATTGAGATATGAGAATGAAGTGGCCAACCTGTATATCACATATGATTACAAAAAACATCCCAATAAACAAACTACATAATCTTAAATTAAACCATCACCACAACCCTAAACCATTATAAAAAGATCCCAATAACTAAAATTATAACTATAAAAACGCCTTTCAGCGTCACTTAAACAAATATAATTGCAATTATAAAAAGCCATGTCAACAGCATTGCAAATAAGGCAATCTTCATTCTCCTTTCACTCTTCTTCAGTTCCACATATATGCCAGCAATGTCTGACTCAACATCCCCTCCATCTTTCCTATCATCTCTGCTCTGCATCTTATTCTCATCATACAGTCTATCCACATGGCCAAGTAACTCATTAATCACCTCTATAGCTCTCAAACCCATTTCACCATCATGCCATTGACAAAAACCACAGTCTCGACCCTGAAAATTTTTTCACCAAATGCATAACATACCAAGACAAATATATACAAAAACTACCTTCATCCATTGAATCCAACAAAAAATGCACCTACCTCTTGATAATTCCTGCAACCATAGAACCTCCTCCCTAGGTTAATGTTGGTCCATGAGGTCCATAGAGGAGCAACCTCCCCACAGTGACATAGCCTCCTTGAACCTTCATACCAAAACTCTGGGCCATTGAGTCTTAGGAGTGCAACCCTCCTCCTCCTGCTTAAAGATGCTGAAGATGCTATCGAGTCTCCCATCCGAACCCTTTTTAAGCTAATGATCCTATTTTCTAATGTGTTACAGTGGGATTTGGTGGGTGGATACCGCAATTTAACTCCTCTATCTTTAATGCTTTTGACCTAACCGATGGTGAACAATGGAGCAAGGTTTTTTTGGAGTAACAAATAAGTGGAAATAATCTTGCGTGTCAACCCACGTGGCATTACATCTTATGTGGTAGACGGTCGTTAGCTCACCGTTCACCCAGGATGATATTGCACTGCTTTTGACACTTCCAGGGCGATATTGCCCCAAAAAAAACTTCCGGACACCAAATGCAACTCACTGGTTACTTCCAAGGCGATTTTGCCCTTTAACCCTAAACTAAAAAGATACAAGATATATATCTAATTCCTAAAGGATAGTATGATATCCATAAAATAAAATAACTAATATTTAAATCCTAATGAAAATCTAAAAAGAATAAACTAATAATTACTTCTAAACTTTCTTTTTCTTGGATACACTATGATACAATCTGGGACTCTATCATTACTTCCCCTTGGAAAAATGACTTGTCCTCAAGGCAAAATTGAGGGAATTGTGCATATATGCAGTCATATTCCTCCCAAGTCGAGTCCTCTTTAAGGTGGTGTGCTAATTGAATCAAGAGCTTCAATCTACCATCGGTCATCCAATGATGATCTAACACTTGCAGTGGTGTTAGAACCCATTCCAAATCTGTTGACAACGGGAGAGAAACGGGTGGATGAGCCGGCAATTGCCCAAGTGCTGGATGAAGGAGAGACACATGGAAGATAGGATGAATTTTGGAGTTCGACAGAAGAGCCAACTCATAAGCCACCTTGCCAATGTGCCAAATGACCTCATATGGACCAAAGAATTGAGGGGATAACTCTTCAAACTGTCGCTTCTCTAAGGATATTTGGTGATAGGGCTCCAATTTCAGCTACGCAGCATCCTGGGTGAGGATTCTAGGTCACTTCGGTGCTAGTCAGCATGTTGTTTCATGTGATTCTGAGCTTTCAACAAGTTATCTTGAAGGACCTACAGCATCGTATCTCGCTTACGGAATAAGTAGTTTATGGCAGAGTAAAAAGTGGCCGGTGCATTAGCAAGTCCAAAAGGTATAACAACAAATTCATAGTGTCCAGAGTGCATGCGAAAGGCAATTTTATGTATATCTGATGGGAGCACAAGTATTTGGTGATAACCAGAATGCAAATCGATTTTGGAAAAACAAGTAGCCCCATGTAATTCATTTTAGAGTTCATCAATATTGGGGATATAATACTTATATGGAATCATGATTTTGTTGGGTTTACGATAGTCCATACAAAGTCTCCAAGAACCATCCTTTTTGCTTACTAGTAATGCAGGACTAGCAAAAGGGCTTGAACTGGGTCGGACAAAGCCACACTCGAGCAACGCTTCTACTTGGGACTCAATTTCATTTTTATAAACATGAGGGTAATGGTACGGCCTCGTATTTAGTGGAGATGAGCTGGGGACCAAAGGAATAGAGTGATAGTGGCCCCTTGGAGGTGGTAAGGATGTCGGCTCATCAAACACGTTTGCAAATTCTCATTCCACAGGTTCTGTAAATCAAGCACTAACCTTGTCTATTGTTGAAGCTTCAGTCCATTGCATACGGTGTAAATGAACGGTGCTATTTTCCCCCAGAACCATACCTTGCAGCTTATATTGTGTTTACATTCACCCAAAAAATCATAGACATCTTTTTCCAATTTGCAGCTACTGTGTTAAGGGATACCAGCCATTTAATCCCCAATACAGGATCAACACTACCTAATGAGAAAGGAAAGAATTCCTGATTAATAGTGAGATCTAATATGTATACCTCAATATTTGGACAAACACGATTACATTGAACAGTATTTCCATTACCGATTTGGACCCCAAAGACTGAAACAATCTTTATTGGAATTTTTAATTTAGCAACCATGCATCCGAAATAAAATTATGGGTGAAGCCACTATCTACCAGAATAGTCACGCGTCGCCCCTATACCTGTCCTAGGAGTTTCATGGTTGACTTTATTGATTTTCCCAATATTGCATTAAAAGAAATTTCAGCAGTGTTGTCTATGACATCCACCTTAGCTCCTTCTTCTAAGGGAGGGATTACCTTTTCTCCTTCTTCAATAATTTCCATAAGTGAGAAGGATGACTAACAGCGATACCCAAGATTGAACACTTCTCCACATCGGTAACATGGACCCTTTGCTATTCGACTTTGACTTTCCAAATTTGCGACATTGGTATGAGTTGAGTTCACAGGATGATTTTCGAGCATGGGAGCACTTGGGATAGATGAGCGAGAATCAGGAAATCTCCCTCATGCTTAACAGGAATGGTGCTCCTAAGGAGGGAGTGACCAATTCTTTTGTTGAGCTGAGTGGTTGGGCTTGGGCGCCTGTGATACTTTTAGTTTAGCTTCATACTCTAGCGCCAGACTTTGAGCCCTATACAACGAATGGGGTTTGTGGATGAGAACGTTCGCTTTGAGTTCATCCCTCAATCCGTTGATGAACACTCCTAAGAGGCAGTGATCTGGCCAGCTCCTTACCCTTGCTGAACATCACACGAATTCCTGACGATATTCACTCACTGATCCTGTTTGCTTGATGCTACATAAATGTTCGTCAGGATTTTGAAACTGAGGAGGACCATAGTTATCCTATAGTGCTTTCACCAATTCTTTCTAGTAAACTAAGGTTATTTCTTGGTTGATGAATACGAAAAGATCCAGCGCATCACCTTTAAGATACATCGAAGCAACATCGACTTTCTCTTTTTCCAGGGTCTTGTAGTATCGAAAATATTTTTCCGCTCTTAAATTCCATCCTCTCAGGTCCCCATCGCTTAATCTCGGAAACTCGATCTTGGTGAACGGAGCTCAATGTCAATGTATGGATTCCCCATCTTCTTCATCGTCCTGAAATTGTTGCTTCACTTTTTTGTTCTGGTCCGAGGCCGCTTCGAAGGACACGATTTTTTTCCATTGGCAACTTCATGGCCCGACAAAGTTCATCATAGTCGTCCTCTTGAGTCGCGTGGGATGAACGAGTCTCAACCATGGCTCTGATGCCAAATTGGTAGGCCCTGATTTATTAATTTCAAAAAGGAAAATAGAAAATAAATCTGAAAGAGTTTAAGGCAAGATCTTGCCTTTCACACTCTGATAGCACAAGAAAATCTCCAAAAATGTAACTGAAATAATTCAATACTCAATGCCTTATTCCTTTGGCCTAAGGGCCTATTTATAATAATAAAGTACAACTTGAAAAGATAAAAAGATAAACTAGAAAGATAAAATATATATATCTCATTCCTAAAGGATAATATGATATCCATAAAGGATATATCTAATTCTTAAAGGATAATATGATATTCATAAACTAAAATAACTAATACTTAAATCCTAATGAAAATCTGAAAAGAATAAACTAATAATTATTTACTATTCATAGCTTCTAAACTTCCTTTTTCTTGAATACAGGATCTAGGACTCTATCACCAATACATGCATTCACCCAGACAGAAGCACATGGATGCTGCATACAAGATTCTACGATATCTAAAAAGTACTCCTGGCAAAGGGTTGTTTTTCAGAAAAAATAATGAGAGAACTGTAGAGGTTTATACATATGCCGATTGGGCAGGATCACAAGAGGATAGTAGGTCAACATCTGGCTATTGTACATTCGTTTGGGGAAACCTAGTCATTTGCCAAAGTCAAAGGCAAAAGGTTGTGGCTAAAAGCAGTGCAAAATCCGAATTACGGGAGCTAGCTCAAGGTATTATGGAAGGGTTATGGTTGAAAAGAGTAATGGAAGAAGTACAGGTACATATCAATCCGCCTATAAATCTCTATTGTGATAACAAGGCAGCTTTAAGCATGGCTCTTAACCCTGTACAACATAGTAGAACCAAACATGTAGATGTTGATCTACACTTTATTAGAGAAAAAGTTGAAGATGGGATCATATGCTTATCCTATGTATCCACTCAGTAACAATTGGCAGATACCCATACAAAAGGGCTTCCAGAAGATCAGTTTGAAAGTCTTGTGAGCAAGTTGGACATGATAAATATCTATGATCCAACTTGAAGGGGAGTGTAGTGAGGATGTAAATAAATTAGCATCTGATTATTAGGAGAATATCAGGGGATACCATTTGGTGTGATTAGAGAGAGAAATATCGGCATAATATTCCCATATTAATTCCTGATTTCATGGAGAATCTGTTACAATCTCCACAAGCTGTATATATATCATATTAACAATAAGAAATAACCATCAGACTGATTCAAAGTCAGCTTGCTCCCCAAACACTAATGGCATCAAAGAAGTGGCGATATTAATTATGCAAAGGTATTGAACATCACCGAAAACTTTAAACTTGTCATTGAGAAGCAGGGATTTGGGACTTTGTCCCATGGTCAAATGAAAGATGGGAACCAAATTGCAACGAAGATGCTTTCTTCATCTTTTGAGACCATAATGGGAAGTGGTTTGGTGGATTTGCAAGGAGCATAGGGAAGTGTAATGCGGAGGAAGCAGAGATTTGGGGGATGTTAACTGGAGTAAGTTCGTTAAATAAATTTTCAAGTTGAAAAGCAGTGATTGAGTCAGACTCTAAGGTTGTGATTTAGAAACTGGAGGGAGTCATAAGAGAGGGAACAGAAGATAGCAGATTTTTATGCAGAGTGGATC
>QFDD01006429.1:0-12062 GCA_006871305.1 Vachellia collinsii | reverse complement strand
TGTGGGATAGCTACAAAGAGATGTCACCATCAAAGCATTAAAAAAGAGAAAGGAAGGATGTGAAGTGGGGTCTATGACGTACTGTCCTATAAATGCTATCAGCCCCAGCTTCAGCAGATGCTACGTTTTCCCTTTTCCCCTTCTTATTTATTCCACTTTTCTGACTCCCTCTTCCCTCATTCTTTTCACCATCTCCCCTTTCTTTCCTCTCTCATATATAAAAAATCTTCCTTCCTTCCTCTTCTCAACATGGCCTGTTCTAATGATGAGAAGGATCTTGACTACGAGGAATTGAGTTTAAGTCTATGCCAATGGTAAAAATATTTGCGGGAGTTACTTAAAATTGAGTCTGACAATATTTGAAATTGACTCAGTTAGATTATTTTGTTTGTAGACTTCTACACTTAATACTTATCCTTTTAGATAGGAAAAACGTAGTATGAATACAATTTTTTACCTCTCAAACTTAAAACAGTGATTTTGATCTCTTAAAAAGTAAAATGATTTAGATTTTTATATACTATAAAGACCGATGTTTTAGATTTAATGAAAATAGGGAGATTAAAACTACAAATCTAAACTAGAGACATTGAAATTAAAATGATGACAAACTTGATCAACTAAATATCATATTAACAAAAAAAAAAGAGTATGAAATTTCAACTTGATGTTTTATATTCATGGGGAAAGACAGAACTTTTACATTTTTATATCCGTATATTAAAAAATGAAATTTAAAAAATTTGATTATATGTACTATCTGCTGTCCGTATAGCATCTTTTTATTAATCATTTTCCCCTTCAAATGAAATATATGCACATGAAACGGAATATAGGAATAATGACAACTACTGACTTCACAAAAAGGTTAATACTGAATTAGGACCTCGTCACATCTCAACCTGTCAAATTCAATACTCATCTTCTTATATCTGAGCATGAAAATTTCTAAGAAGTCTGGATCCAGCATTGACCTTCTCATTATTCTCCCTACAACACAAAAGAATTTACATATGCTTCTTATACGGAAATCCAACTACAACCTGGAATTTTCTTAATCCCTTTCAAGTTCTTGGTGATTCTCACTTGTTTCCCCTCAGCTTCTTTCCCAGAAACAGAATACAGGTTTGACATCACTACATAAGGATTCGCATTAGAAGGTTCCATTTCAATAATAGCTTGTGCAGCAAGCTTCGCAATGTCAAGACGTGAATAGGTTTTGCTTGCCCCAAGAACAGCCCCCCAAACACCAGAATGAGGCTTCACTGGCATTGACCTTATCAAATCAACCGCTTCATCTAGCAACCCTGCACGGCTGAGGAGATCGACCATGCACGCGTAGTGATTGGGTCCTGGTTCAATTCCATATTCAGATTTCATAGAGTTGAAGTAATTCCATCCTTCTTGTACCAGTCCTGCATGAGTGCAAGCCGAAAGAACAGCAAGGAAAGTAACATGGTTGGGTTCAGGGCCTCCTTCACACTGCATTTTCTTGTAGATTTTAATGGCTTCTTCACCAAAGCCAATTTGGGCAAACCCATTAATGATTGAGTTGAAAGAAACAATGTTCGGTTCAATGATGTCTCTGAAGATCCCGTAAGCAGCGTTAGCATTCCCACATTTGGAATACATTGATACAAGAGAATTTTGTACAGATAAATCATACTCTAAGTTCATCTTCAAAACATTAGCATGGATTTGCATCCCTTGATTTAGCATCACCAAAGCAGCTGAAGCTGATAGAACACTGCTAAGTGTTAAAGGGTTTGGTCTGTATCCTCCTCGAAGCATCTGAACATACCAATGCAGAGCCTTCTCGTGTTGCGTGTTCTTCACGAATCCGGAAATGATGGCAGTCCAGACAATGTCATCTTTCTCCGGTGACATTTCGAATAGCTTGATGGCCTCTCGAACTCTTCCATTATTACAGAAGCCGGTGATCATGGCTGTCCAAGAGATCAAGTCTTTCTCTGGCATATTCATGAAAAGCCTGTAAGCTGCTTCTATTTCATCGTTATGAACATATCCAGAGATTAAGGAATTCCATGAAACTATGTCCTTCTTGTTTATGGCTCTGAATATTCTGTCTGCCATGTCCAAGCAACCCAATGTGCAATACATAGTAACAACGGTGTTACTCAGAACATCATCAAATTCAAATCCTATGCGTGAAACCAACCCATGAATTTGCATTCCCTCTCGAATCCTACCACAATTACCACAAGCTTTCAACATTACAGTCATGGTTGTGGAATTAACTTCCACAAGATTCTCCCTCCTCATATTTAAAAATAAGTCAAATCCATCTTTAAAGCATCCTTCTTTCATATACCCATCTATCATTGCACTCCAAGAAACCACGTTTCTCTCAGGCATTCTATCAAACAAGTTTCTAGCATCAACAATCCTTCCATCTCTGCACAAACCATCAATCATAGAAGTCCAAGAAAACACGTCTCTCTCAGTCATGCCCACAAAAACCCGCAACGCCTCATTTACTCTATCTATCTTCAAAAGCCCAATTATCAACGCATTCGAACAAGCTGGATCTCGTAACTCTAATGGAGCCTCAAAGTACAATTTTTCAGCCCCACGGAACATCCTTGCACGAACAAAAGCTGTAATCATAGCAGCATATGAGACGGCGTTTCGTTCATGCATCGTAGAAAACAGCCTGTAAGCTTCATGGACGTTACATCCATTACGTATATAAGCAGAAATCATAGCATTATAAGAAGCAGTGGTTCGTTCGGGCATTTCTTCAAATACTTTACGGGCATTTGCAATTTGGCTATTGTCTGCATAAGCAGTGAGCATAGCAGTCCAAGAGACGGTACTCTTTCTGGGCATCCTACTAAATATTGACTCTGCCTCCTTGATATTACCGTTTCTGCCATTTTTGGTGATCTGAGAATTCCAGTACGCGATCAGTTTGCTGCCTTGAGCCCTTTTCGCATCGGTATGAACAGGTTTGGAGATCAGAGGGAAACACTGATCAGAGAAATCGATTGCTTTAGTTGATGGAATCGCTCGAAAAGAAGCCTCGTTAGCATGTCTGGGTTTGTGGTGATAACTCCATTGCCGAAGAGATACAGCTGGAACTGAATTACCCGAGTTGAACATCTAGAGCTCAGCAGAAGGCTGACTTTGTGGTTCGAAGCAGGACATTCTTCCCTTCATATATTTCCTTCACATAACGTTACTACTTCTTCATCTTCTTCTCACTGTATGATCGAATAACAAGGGTTGCATCATCAATACTTCAAATTGCCCGTGGCGATGGTTTGATAAATGACAACTTCGGAGTTTGAAACATATTCATATATATCACCTTTTTTCGGGCCTGAATTAAAGAATAGGAAAGATTCAAAGCGAAGGAAATGCCTAGAAATGATGATCTTACTACAAGACTCATTTTTTAATTCAATTTCATACAATTTCTATATTAGGATGAGTTTTATATCAAGGAGGAGCATGTATATTAAAAATATAATACAGTAATATATGCTATATTAATATAAGAGTAAGATGGCCTTCGTAAAATTATTAAAAAGGCTAATTATAAATTTCTCTTGGTAAAGAATGAATCTACTCTCTCATTGAGACTTCAAAATTTTGATTCCTTATTTTTTTATATGCAAATGTTTAGATGAGTTATATATTGATACTCATCAAGGTTAAGATATGCTTCCAAGTTTAAATAATGTTTACAAATGTGCTTACAAGTTACCTATCATTTGTAGCATGATTTGAACTCAAAACCTTATAATTATAACTTATAGGCCAATTATTTACCAACCGAACCAATATTTATTAATTGTATCTCTTACTTTCCTTTTTATGTAGCGACCAACTATAAAAACATGGAAGGAGTTAATTTGTTAGTCGTGCCATAATGCTCATAATTCTGTGTATTGAATGTTCGAATTAACTTATTTTAAATGATTTTATAGAATTACAAATAAACATATGAAATGAGTTTTGTTTTGGTTTATATGAAAATATATAAAAAAAATCAAATTATATTGCTATTCTATTCCAATATATTTTTATAGTAACAGTCCAAATATGTACATAAGGTTTATGACAAAACTATTGGATCATTTCAAAGTTACTCCCTTACAATGTTATTCTAATAATTTCAAGGGAGTAATCATTTTGTATATCTTATCGTTTCTTAATCCTATTCAAGTTCTTTACATGTTTCCACACTATTTCACTCCATGGAAGAACTCAACTTTCTCCAGCACCCTAAGCAAGTATTTGACAAAACCTATTTGACTGATTCAAAACCCAAACCCAGTAACCCACCCCAAATTCCTGCATGAGGGGCTAATAACAACCATAACCTAGATTCTTCAGTACTCTCAAAGCAGCCGCTGCGATGGCTGTACAAACAGAGGAATCAACAAAGCTAAGGAATTATGGGCAAGATACATACAATGGCTAGGACATTAATTTCATATCTGTAACGTCCCCCCCACTCACTCTGTCAAGAACATACTCCCTTGAAGAGGGGCTTCCATGCTCTGCAGGCTCTTCTTCAACACCCGGCTTCTCTGTCGGAACTTCATTGCCCAAAGTAACTTCAGGCGAACGTGTCTGAACCACATTCTCACTGGAATTGACGGGCTCATTGTTCAAAGAAGAAACAATGACCTTGGAAGCAACGGGAATTCTTCCATCTTTGGGTGATTGAACAGAAAGGGAATCATCATTGCCCAAAGTAACTTCGGGCTGACCCACATTCTCACTGGAATTGACGGGGTCATTGCTCAAAGAAACAATGACCTTGGAAGCAATGGGAATTCTTCCATCTCTGAGTGATTGAACTGAAAGGGAATCATCATCAGAAGAGTCACATTCTTCTGAGATTCTTGTATCTAGAACCCCTGATGAGTCAACTTCAGGTTTTCTTGATTTATAGGAAAGCACATGCTTCAGGCCACGAGCTGATTTCCCAGCTGCATGCCTCAGCATATTCTTTGCCTTATCTCTGCTATTTCCTTTGCCTAGGCTCTCTGAATCATTGCTTTCAAGGGATGTTCCGTCTATCTGAACCTTACCAGAGGCAAGCCCAGAAATGTTGTCCTCCACAACAAAGTGCACACCAATCTTTTTGGCGTTCTCAGCCTTAATGTTTGCATAGGGATATGGAACAGCCTCTCCAACACTACATGCTGATGTTGGTGTTGGAGGCTCATTCTTTGGGCCCCTTCGAAATACTGACCCAATCTTTTGCAGTCCCTTCTGAATTGATTTTATTCTGTGCTTATGCTCTGGGTTATCATCAGGACTGCTGCAGTCATTGTTTGAGGACCCCGACGCTGCTGAGTTGGAATTTCCACATAAATCATTAGGCTCCCTGTGAATTTCAGTATCAAGGCGTCGGCTCTTCCCTTTTCTAGGTTCCCATGTTTGGGACACTTCACTACCTGGTTGATGAACCCAAATTCCAGTCTCCTTTTGCCCTTCAACATCTATAGGCTCATAGTTATCTGCAACTTTTTGGGATTTTTCTGACGATACAGATGAGAATGAACTTTTATTATCAGTCTCATTTGCAAAGGAATTCCTTTTCTGTTCAGTATCGATTGCTTCCTTGTCCCATGTTTTATCAACCTCCTGAAACGATTAAAAAGAAAAAACGAAGAAATCAAACAAGAGATCAGTGTTCAAATACATAGGAGCAACTGAATGTTCCTAAAACAGACTAAAAATCCTTTTCATCTTCCCTTTTCATTTCTCTTTTTGTTTATTTGTTATTTGAATTCGAATGCTGCTTTATTAAATACTACATACAGAATCATAATAAATGGAAAGGAAAAAGGTACCTTGGCATTGTCTTCAAGAATAGTTATAACCAGGTGCAACCTCCCAGTTTTAATATTCTGAAGAGTTAACCACATATCATGTCTCTGGCCACCCCTCAAATCACAGAGGTTGACAAAACAGTTTCTGTAGACCGTAAAACATTAAATTAGCCTATAAAAATGAGGAGCGACAATGCTTTACAAGAGATCAAAGAAAACAAGTGAAAGGCAAGACGAGACTGAACCAAGTGAAAGGGGAAAAAATTTTTAAAAAAGAAAACTAGTGTCACAATCTCATGTGAAACTGAAACACCCAACATTCAGAATCCACTTAATTCATCAATAATTGGACGTTATGGAATATTAAGTATCAGGGACAGATACAGAATCCAGAATTGTATATCTGGATTCTGGAACCATCAATGGCAAAAATCATGGTCGCAACAAGTCAGTCACAAATAAAAGCTAACAATCTGGAAATAATACGCAAGGCAAAATGATTCTCCAGTTATAATGATTGCAAAAGATCTCATTAAATGCCAAAATATGTAAATTTAGAAAAATCAAACACAAATATATAAATGTCAACTAGTCAGTGTTTTCATATATGTTAAGATTCTGTATTGGTATTGGTCAAGACAAAGTTAACCCTTAAGACCAAGTTAAAATAAATGAAGTTTAAAAAGAGAAACAAACCCTAGGTTATCATCGTAAAAGTGGTCCTTGTCACACACTTCAATAGCCAACACATTAGCACACTCCCATGTTACAATGGGGATTTTAAATTCTTCTAGCCATTTTGGATTAAGTGTTTTCTTTTGTATCTTGGTCCTGAATCTGTAGCCACCTAAATGACCTTTTACATATGGATCCGCCAAACCTGAAATATGATGTAATTTTCACAAATGAGAAAAAAATAAGAGGCAGATGGGAAATATTCATATTTTTCATAAATTAAGAGACGACCATTTAGATCTGATGGCTTCATGTCAGATCCTTCAACAACTTCTACACAGGCATAAGCAACAGGCTCCTTCTCATCGACAGAGAACCAGGGCTCTGCGACATTGGGAATTTTGGATGCATAAGCATGTGCTTTTAAGAATGCAAAAATATATGTCAAATGTATAAAATATGTTAATATAAATTTTAATGACTGAAAATTTACCCATGATATATATCCTTGAGTGTGTTATGCAGAATGTGATGTGATGTGCTACAGAAACATAACCAAGATGAATGGCAAGAACTCTGATGACATTAAGAGTTTCTCCAAAATCATTACCCAAACCAAACCTCCCATATATAACCAAGACAACGTGAACTGCAACCCAAGGTTTAACATAATGACGACCACAATGCCTGCTTTGAGTGACTAAGCCCATCCCAAGAAGTGTTTTATTTGTTTTTTTTTTCCTTTTTTTTTGGGGGGGGGGGAATTGTTTTTAGCGAACAAATCAATCTGTTTGGGTCTATGAAGCAACAGTATAGCAAGATTCAAGCTGTTTCCATGATGGAGACAAGTACCCTTTGGGTGGTTCATCGCACCTAAAGTCAAGTCAGGCTTACAAATGAATGTGTAAGTATAAATATGGGCGATTTACCTGGCTGAGGTGAAGCGAATTTTTCAACATCAACAACCAGCATGTTAGGCTGCAAAATTTGTGAACGTATAAACATTAAATATTAATTTGAAAACAAATAACTACACAGCAAGAATGGGATTTCAACATTAGAAACTACTAGAGAAAGAAGAAAGGAATTCCCAGCCACTTGTATGTTTATCAAATCATTTTAACACATCATCAGGCCACAAATCACCCCAAAACAAAATTATCACAAGAGAAACTGACTTCACCTCAACAAGAGTCTGTTCAAATGCGACAGACAATAGCTTATCCTGATCAAAAGAAAAATTATGATAAGAACATTAATCACATAATGATCAAATAAATAAAAATGAGCAAGAGTGGGCAAGAGAATGCAAATGAAAATAAATCTAAATTCTTGGAAACAAAATGCAAGGTACACTTACTAGCCATCCAGCAATCCCAGGAACTTCTGTCACATCAAGCCCATGAGTAAATATAGGCTTAACAGTCATTTGGAAGTATGGAGGTTCAACAAAGCATACACGCAAACGACTAAGGAAAGGCCATGTTTGGCGAAATTTTACCCCAACCAAAACCTGAAGCAGAGGGGAAAAGAGATGAAACAGAACATTCAAGTTTTATTATATTTATCTTCACTGCATGTTTGAAAGTCATTTCGAATTAGGATATATGGAAAGCCAACAAATCATGCTCATAGATCTGCACTCAACCATGACAGTGTTGCAAATCATTTGAAACTCGAAGGACATAGGTACCAAAGCTTTTATTGTTATTGCTCACCACATAATGATTAAAAAGAAGTAACTTAAAACTGTGCATGATGAAAATTAATAACTGACAGTATAATACTTTTATAGTCAAACTATAAATGATAGTGAAAACTTTTAATCCTCTTCCACCATATGGTCGTCTTGTATATTACCTTCTAAAGATATTACTAACCGTTTATTTTTAACTTAGACATTGCACTGCGCACATCACGCTTATCCTTCTCATTACCAGTATCACTTTTTTTTTCTTCCCAATAAAAATGATACTCGATATCAATCAAATTGTGGGTTATTGAGAACCCTTAAATTCATAAAATTAATTGACTGGTTGGTCAATAAAAGATAAAGTAAGTTTGTATTCATCAAATGAGTTACTAGGAGTCAGATTCTATAGTCATACCTTCCCTTCAACATGCATGCCCGTTATGTGCAGCTTTGCCCACATCCCAAAGCCTAATCTTTTCCTTAGCTTTACAGCTATTATTGCACTCATATCATCAGCAGTGAGAAAATTCATTCCTAATTCCAGAACCTGCATAGATCACACCACAACATCTAAATCAAACCAATGAAGACTTTTAGCAGCAAATGCTGAACAAAAGATCATTAGAATATGCTCCTTTAAATACCACATACCAAGTGGTCATCGTTATTTTGGCGAAGCACCCTCATCTCAGTAAATAAAGGGGGGTTTCTCCCCAGGTACAGGTGCTGAACCATGGCTTTTTTCTGCAAGTATAATGCATAGTCGAGTCACCAACATTTCACTGCTCCTCAATTCTCATGGCAAAGAAAGGGAAGAAAAAGGCTTTATAGATCGCCGTCTAAGCATCTCATTAAAAGGGAAAAAATGAAATTTATATAATACTTTTGACAATAATACATAGTTAACATGACAAGAATGTTCAAATTTCAATTTGATTGATGTAACACAATGAAACACTAATTACAGAGTCATAAGTCATACAGCAGTCCAAGGTTTGTACTTCTCCAAGAACCAAGGTATAATCGGGAGCAAAATCTTCTGAGAGGCAATTTGTTCCATGCATATGGGCCATATGTTTTCAACTGCATGGTTCAACCACCTCACTGATTCAGAATCAGAAAGCACCTGAAGTAAAAGAATGGCTGTTATTCAAATCAACCACTACATTCTCATAGTCCTTGACAATTAAAATACTACAACTCAATAATACATAAAACTTCCAAGGACAGTACCAAAAGAAATGCTGAATTTTAACTCACAACAGACAAACAAAAAAGAAAAGAAAAGAAAGAGATAAGTAATGTTTTAAATCTAGAATTTTTCAATACTTCTGTTTGATTTCCTAATGGTGAAGTTTAATATAGTTTTCTTTTATTAGTATGAAAAAAGAAGAAGAAAAGAACAGAAATTAAATGGTGAACTGAAAGCTTTTTGAAAAGCAATAAAAATTGGGTTGACTAGCACCAAGAGAGTAACAGAACTTAGATGCAGACTTCAACTTGTCTTATTCTCTTGGTATCAGATTCCGTATGTGGACTTACGAAGGCAGGACATCTTTATTGAGATCCACGTAACACAGGTCTTTACTCTTTTTCCCCCAAATCGAATGAATCGAGCAGATTAGCAAGTGCATAGATAACATAATACCAAATAACAATCACAAAACAGAATTACCCTTCTTTGATTAGCTTGTTTCTTCTCCTCAAATTGTAACTTCCTCCGCAGTCTCGTGACATATCGTTCATGAACCTTGTTCAGAAGAAAGGATGAAAGATTGCAATCAGCAATAGATTCAGTCCCTACCTTTTTTCTCTCGATATTCCTCAGGCAAATAAAAGAAGACATAATACGGAATATGGTTCGGGATCAATAAGGAGCCCACTAGTTTTTCTTTTTGACGTTATCGATTGAAAGACAAATCTAAAAGAAATAGATGGACAAAAATAGGAGCGAGAAACAAAGAAAGGAAGCTCCAGAGTAATCAGCATGGAGTCGTACCAGGTAGAGATAGATCAGCGCCACAAAATAAGCAACGGGGTGGCACCAGTTGAAGGCAGATAGCAACCAAAGCCCCAGAAGCACAATGCAGGCATGATGCAATATTGAAATTTCTGTTATATCCATACCTTCTTCCTCCTCTTTTTTTCCTTCAAACTCAAAACCCCTTCGGATAACTAAAACGACAGATTATTGCAGAATTATTGAAGCTCTTAACGCACCAACTGATTCAGGCCTGAAACTATTATTGATACTGAAAAAGCAAAGAGCTGCAAGAAATGCTGTGACGTAAAGAAGTAATAAGCATGAGGGGCAACGTAAGAACATGAATTTAATAACAAATTGAGCGAAATTCCAATCAGGCCCTCAAAATGCCAAACCAGAGAGCAAATGGACATACTGACACAATTTTTTCTTCTCGACAAGAAGGCGGAAGTAACAGGAAATCGATAGAGACCTTTAAAAGATAAACTCAAATAATTGTAACTGTAAAGTTCAAAGTATAATCTCCGATTGAGCAAAACGGTGTCGTATATAAAAAAGGGCCGCAGGCAAATTGGCAATCGCCGATGGGCCGAACCAGAACCGCCTTCACAGAGAGAGGGGGGAACTGCGTTGAAAGGTTGAATGCAAATTTACCACGTGTCCAGGAAGCGGCGATGACGCGTAATACCAAATCAATGTGTCGGCACGACAGATCAGATGACTGCGGATTTAGATTGGGCCCCGCTCATACACGCCAAACCGCTGAATTTTGACCCATCATTTTTTTTTATTAATGCTATTTTTCTTCTCATCCTTTTCTTGTCCTCTTTTGAAAGCAAAATAAAAACCAACTTGTACCGGTGTAGGTGGAATATAGTTGAAGAAGTTACTACCCCGTAATATCACAAATTAATAATAAATTTATTTATATTTAATATGTAATGCATCAATATTTATGGTTATTTCTCATATAAGGATAATTATATCATATAGTAGGAGTGAGCAAAGACTAGACAGACCATGTTGAGGCTGAGCCTAAAGCCTGATGTGATAAAGGTCTCGAGTTGAACAAAGCAATCAAGGTATTGTCCAGTTTAACCTCAATCCAAAGTAAGTTCTGGAACTTGCCCACTTGCTGGGTGAGTTCTGAGCCCTCCAAAACTGAGTTTTGTGTAATTCCATTCTCACCTTCCACATGGCCGATTTTAAATATAGTATATGGGTAAATAATTTACATAATGTAGCATTTCAGTAATTAAAATTACTGTTTGCAGTGTAGGGAGAAAAACACCCAATCAAGGTATTGTCCAGTTTAACCTCAATCCAAAGTTTTGACCTTTCTTTTTTTTTTAAAAAAAAAAAAAATTGTTTTCTCCTTGTTTTTATCAACTTCCTCATCCCCCCAATCCCTATGCCTTCCCCTCTCCTCCTCCTTGTCCTCCCCCCTTCTGCTTCTCGCCGCCGCCCCCTCTCCTTTGCCCTCCTTTGTGTCTCATGCATCCAAGCTAGGTATCCCCATCTCTGCCTCTGCCCTCTCCTCTAGCCTCCGTCACGCCCCCTCTCCTCCACCCTCTCCGTTAGCCTTTGTCGTGCTTGCCATATCTGCTGCATCCTTCACTCCTACCTTCCCTCCCACGCCAAGCCCTTCGCCCCTCTCCTCCATTCCTCATGCATCCACTCCACATTTCAGCTCTGGATGAGCAATGCCCAAATTTGGGTCAGCGTCGCCATGACCAACGATTCAGCCTTCCGCTTTGAAAACAGCTAGAGGTTGTGGAAAAGCCCCTCTTTTGTGACATCCCCTCCACTTCCAAAAAGTACTGGACTTTGCCAATAGATTTTGCAAGAGGCGTGTGGATTGGACTGGTTTTGGAGGCTATTATTTTAATAAAAAAAA
>QFDD01006428.1:0-13912 GCA_006871305.1 Vachellia collinsii | reverse complement strand
TATTGCTGGGAAATCATCACCAAAGATGCTAGCCTTGTGCCGGCTATGATGGTATTATTTAGGGGATGAACAGCACATGCGGTTACTCCTTTTTCAGATAAAGGAACCAATATGTTCCGATTTTTCCTGTTCTTCGCCCCCACCATTTCCTCAACATCCTCCCTGAAAGAAAGTTAAAAATGGTAGTTAAGGAGGGGAAGGACGTGGATACTACACACGGCTTCTTTCTTGAGTTCTAAATGTATAAAGTAGATAATTGATTTATAGATACTAAAGAAATTATTTCACTTAGTTATTTGTAATAGATGTGTGTTGATTTTTCTTAAATGTCCCTTTTAATCATTTTCCACATTGATGACAACACCTATTAATATAAGCAATCATTAATAGTAGTTTAGACAAAATGTATAAATTTGGGAGGTCAAAATTGGCTAACGTTTTACATTTAGGATCAAAGAAAGCTTTAGTTCCTACGTTTAGAAACCAGAGTGTTAAATTTTGACATATGAATTTATGTTCATAGGGATTACAAGAAACCGAAGATAAAAATCTGCTGTATGCATATGTGATCTCAATCATATTTTACAGCACGACAATGATAGAGATGAAATATTTCCCTCGTCCTCTAATGTAAATCCCAATATTCAGATCTTTTTTTGGTCCCTAACACATAGTTCGATAGGTGTAATCAATGCATGTTCCCAGGAAATACCCTACATGAAATCTACATTACCTATCCCATCCTCGATCTTCAAAAAACTACTATTTTCCATGGCATATAATAGAGGGTAAGAATGGAAAGAAAGAATTTTTTTTTTAACATATTACATAGATTTTAATATTTCCTTGATTTGTGCATCTTCTCAACGTTGCAGTACCATACCTGAAATCCACATGGCTTGGTGAGCTGGTACTTGGATAGAAATCCAGAAGATCAATGCCCCACCCAGATGATTTCCCAACTACATAGATCTGCAATTGGTTACAGCATATAAATGTTTACTTCATGTTTTCGCGAACCCACCCGCGGTTTTTTTTTTTTTTGGGGTGGTGTTTGGGGGGGGGGATTTGGCAAAGTCCATAAAGTAATTAAGAGGGAAGATGACAAGAAAGGACATTTGTAGGAATATAATGACACTAAGATCCCCAATTTAAAAAACGAAATTCAAGGACCAAAATCTTTTACTGATTTTATTTTTAAATGTTATGGACTAGAATGCCCCTACTCAGTTGAAAACACGGTGACTTGTGAAAACTGAAAGCTTAGTCATATAATTCAAAAACTGAATTGTAAATACCCAAAACTCAACCCATTTTTACAGATTTGTGTTGTGAAATTGAGAAATTTTGTCACATATTGTAAACAATGCAATTGAAAATCATGGAAGATTAATTATTTACACAACCTAGCTTCTAGTTTTTACAAACGTTGTACAGGTTTTAAAAGATTGTGTTTCCAACTAAGTAGGGGTATTTCAGTCCATAGAATTTCTTTTCTCAAAATCAGTAAAGAATTTTGATCGTTAGTTGTCGTTTTTTTTAATGGAGGGTCCTTGAGTGTCATTATTTTTCAACCAAGGCCTTTCGATGTCCATTACCTTAATTAAAAAGGTAAATGGAGTTCATACAATAAGATATGTAGTCCTGCCTTAAGTGCCATGCACAAAGAGAGGGAAATAACAATGAATGAGGTTCACAAGAATGACTAAATTATTAAAATGTCCCAATGACAAGTGAGGAGCTTGTCATTGCATGTTCTTTAGTTGTTATTGGACTTTTGACTAATTAATTCTCTTCTTGGACCTCATAATAATTCCCCCAAAAAGAAAAACGAGGGAGAAAATGTTAGCACTATGAAGAAAGATTGAAGGGAAAAATATGTGAAAAAAAGAAAAGTGCATCAGAAATTCTCACCGAACATGTGGATAACCATGAAGGCTTTCTTATATATGATAGCTCAGGTGAAGAGTAAGAATAATATCTAACAAGAAATCAACAGTAAATACAAAATGATTAGATTTCATAGGAAGGGCCTTTTGATAAACTTCAATGCAACGATTCAAGCTATGAACTTACGACCAAGCAGGCGGAGGGCAATGAATATGCGTAACTTTAAGATTATATATATCCAGAATGCCTGACCTGCATCAAATTATTAAGGAAAATTTAACTAAAATCAGAAATAATGGAAAATAATTACTTCATAAAACTCCATTAAAGTAACAAAGTTACATGTACATCATCAAGAACGCGTTAGGAGGTATATTAATATGTGAAGCAACAGTTAGCTGTTATAACTGATGGTTAGTTTATTTATAACTAGTCTATCAGATTTTAGAGAGAGCTTATTTAAGATTCTGATGATCACTCTTACTTTAGAAAAATGCCTATTACCTAGCTTACCATTACAAATTTTGTTTCTATTCTTTTTCTTTCTTTTCTTAACTTGGAAAAATGCCAGTTTCCTAGCTTACCAGCCATCCTCTAGATGGAATGCCAACTGATATGGACAAGATGGATTAAGACTGATAGAGTGTATCTCCATTGGAATAATGCGTGATTGCGCCTGCATTACAATGTTCGTAGTTTAGCATGAATTATAAGTATGCAAAATCAATAGTTTTGTTGTACAATCCCAACAACTTAATATATTTCATAACCTCGTGGAGCCTAAAACCTGTTGAACGAAAATTGCAATCTTCATTTAGCATGTAGTAGTGATTTGTCAGTGAGAGCATAAAACATTAAAGCAATGTTGCTGAATGCCAGAATCCCAGATAAGATATAAACTGAGACATCTATTTACTCTTTTTCTAACCGCTGCATAGCATATGGTCCTTGTCACAACTTTTCATTTTGTAAGTTGATTCAATTTCTAAGATGATTGTCCATGCTCAGTCAAAAGTTTGTTACCAACATAAAAACCCTTGGAGAAGCAAGGTAGTGTACTATCACATGATCAAGATCCAACAGGAAAATCTAGCCACTGTTGTCAATTTCCTACGTACTGCCACAACGGTGAGGTAAATTTTCAAGGGGAGAGTATTGACAGAGTTTGACATGGATAGTTGGAGTAACAAAAGGTCCCGAACAGGAGAAAGCAGTGGAAGAGTGGCATTTCAGGTCAGCACAACACTAGAAGTAGCAAGAGAAGAGGTGGGAGGAGTTACGTGTGACGCACGTTGCAGCAGTTATGGCAGGCTTGTAGTCACGTTTAGGAGTCCATTGATTCAGTTATTCAGTTAGGGTTTAATTATCTATTTTCACTTTACAACTAGATGTAGGGTCTGCATAGGAGGTCGTTTATAATTTATCCTGTATTGGAGATTCTTCATTTAGGTTGTTTGAATAACTAGAGTTAGAATAACAGTGCTTTTGTTATATTCATGCAAACTAGCAGGCTGACTTAAAGGGGGTCGTGAAGTATTGTTGTGAGAGCTCTAATAAGTCCAATATGACACTGAAGAAAAAACTGGGGAGTCTACGCTCCCAATTCTTTGACTATGCAAACCTTGATTAGGAACTAGGAATCTTATATCAACCACAGGAAATGACCCCATAATATATCGATATCTTTTTCAAGCCAAGTAAGCATTATGGACCAAAAGCCCAAACCTTTCCTGGCTCAAACTTCAAAACGACTTGGTCATGATACTAAGCCTAAGCTTAATGAGTTCTTATCTTACAGAAATAAAGATAAAAGCTATATATGTACAGATTTTAAAATTAGAAATATATATCAGCCTAACACAGTATTGAGGAAGAAGTTTTACTCCAGTTTTGATTTATAAAATGACAAAATTGAGCGTAAGGAATATTACCTTCAAAGGTTCAATCTTCTCCATCAGTGATGCCAATGTCAATGATGTCACTGGTGGGTGACATGCCTAAACAGAAGTTAAATCAAATTAGAAAACTACATATTATAAAACATATCCCGCAATTGATTTAGCAAACAAATCAATGCTCAATTGACCCCAGTAACGGAAGCATATTGGGCAAGCATCTTGTGCTGGAAACCATAGAACAGGGATAATATTGATAATACGGCAAAGGCATAACTTTATGCCCTACAGAATTTGAGATGTCACAAGATTATATCTAATAAAAATACGCAAGAGCAATGCAGTATCATAATAGATGCACTGTATCCAGCAAGCATATAAGACTTACAATGGACCGACTTGATCACCATATAAGAACTCATTTTATGTTTCATATTAGTCTTTATGAATAAACTAAATTTGAAAAGTTTAAAACCAGTAGAAGCTGTTAACTTCCATAGTATGATGTATTCTCTTTCTCAACTCTGAAAGACATAATTTCAAGCAATACTGTTGACTATATCACAAAGTCACAGGCTTTAGAGCTGACTAAGCTTTTTAACTTGTATGTTATTTTGCTTCAACCATTAAAAAGTCCTTGGCTTCTTCACTGCTTTCTCGTTCTCCCTTCTTAAATATAATGACTATCAATTAGCTATATGCAGTTACACAATCCCAGCTACAACCTCTTTGTGACTCTGGAAAGTGGCAGATGCTCTTCCACCCCGAATATCCCACACGTACACTATACCATCCTTCCCAGCACCAAAAATTATCTGGAATAAAAGGAAATACTTCCTGTTAATAATTTTTCGGGCATTATAAATACAGGGAAAAAAATTGAATAAGACATTAAAAACTGGGGAAATCAAACACACATAAGTGCAAATTCATGTGTTTCATCCACTAGAGCTTTGTAAGGCCATGGTTATGCTTTCGTTTTTTTGGGGCATATGAAAGGCATGTATTATTCAAAATAACAAGATTCTCAGGAATTCATAAGTGATACACAAGTTTTGAACTTTGAGATACACATTCCTGCTTCTAGAACTATTTCAACTCAAATGGGAAACTGTTAGAAACGTTAAATATTAACACCCAAAGTTGACGAAAACATAAAAAACTCAATGACATTACAGAATGTATACACAACACTCAACCTGATTTTCTGAGTTTAATTCAATGCTGTTAAGCATATCAGAGGAACTAGATGCAAGCTCAAGACAAGGGAGAGCTTTCACTCGTCTATCCCATACATTGATCCCACCATGCGTATCAGAAGCAAGTATCCTGGAGAAAATAACCAACAAGGCTTAGAACTGGAGTGTCAGAACTATGATTGATTGGTTCTATCAGTATCAGTAATCCTGACTTGGAAAAACAATTGTTTAATAATCTAAGGAAAATTATAAGACAGAAGATATTTTAAGAACATACCATCAGTCTCTCTCTTTCCCCCAAAATGGGTTTCATAAGTCAGTACAGATAGCTTATTAACATCCCAAATTGGAAGTAAAGGCCTTGAAGCTTTCTTGTATAAAGTCAAAAATAAATAAATAAATAAAGAACCTGATAAGTCTTAAAAGGATCAGGATTTAGGACCAACAGAAGCTCATGTTTTTCAAAAAGATGTAAAAACCCTCAATCAAATATTTCAAGCAAACCATGTTTTCTGTTGAAGCACATAGACTAAAATGAGATCACTGAGTATGAAATATCATCCTAGAATGCTTCCAAACTATTTCATGGATGACTATGCAAGGATAAAAACAATCAAACCATGGGACAGGAAAGCAACATCCATCATCAGTCAAACAAGTAGATACCATCCCTACTGTTGTTATGATAGGCTTACTAATAAATCAAGTTTGACATGAAAACAAGCAAAATGGTGAGAATATTTTACCATATGCAACAAGTTTAGACATTATCACTACTAAAATGAGGGGGCATTGTATCACAAATTAATTAAGTACATCAGCACAAGCAGTTCCTGCCATCTTAATGGAAACAAAAGTAATTTTATTAAATTAAGGCCTCACTCACTTTGAGTCATTTACCATGAGGGCAACATCAGAAAGACCTTTGTGAATGCTAGATCCATGTAATGTGGCCGTTTGTCTTGTTCTTAACACCTGCATGATACAATTCAGAGAAAACAATCAAAATTGTGCTCCGCAAATGCTGAAAGAATTGACAGAAGAAACATGTTCTGATTTCTGAATGATATACATTGGCAAAAAAAAAAAACAAATGAAATCAACGTCTGCAACATCAAAGAGAAAAGAATAGGATTAAATATTATATGAGAGCAGAGACTTACTTCAACTGGTTCAGAAGAGATATAACCAACATCAAATATAAGTACTTCATTGCTTTTTACAGATGCACAGAGAACCTAAAACAGAAAGATGCAAAAGAGTCCATGTACACATTAACTTCATATAGCAAACGGTTCTGATTTGTCAGAATACTGTAAAATAAAAGTTAAAACAAAAGCAATTTCCATAATATGTGGTAGATACAATTATAGTGAGCAAGAATAAATTTTAACAGAGTCAAAACCTCATCCTGGTTAAGTGGATTCCATCTTGCAACATCAAGTTGCCGATTTAGTGAGAGATGCATTACATGCTTGCTTTGATCTTCTTCCAAGCCTAACAGGAAAATTAAAGAAAGAATAATAATGACTACAGAATAATTGTGTCCTCATGCCCTAGAATGTATAAAATCAGGGATTTGGCTCACAAAGAATGGACGCTTTTGTTGCTTTGCACTTGAAATTTTTTAGTCAGAACAGCATTTTAAAAATTATAAAAAACAGAATACTGCCTAAGAAGAACTTACAGGTTAACTCATGTACCCGGCAATATAGGGATTCAAAGTCATGCACTGTTAAGCAACCTGATTTTGTCACAGAGACCAAGTATATTCCCTGGAGTACAGGCCAAAAATGGTATGAATGGATCATTAAAGTATTAAAATTAAACAAAAAAAACATAACAGAATAGCAGCAAGAATTTCATGAAATTAACTGTGTTTTCCCTTGCAATAAACAAAAAGAAAATTCACTTAAAAAATCATATCAGTAATTACAGATGCAAGAAATATAATTCAATTTATGCAAAAACTGTTGTACACAAACAATGATCAGCCTGTCAACATCCACAAACATTTCAATTTAGTGCCGTAGGCTTTGACATTTGATCAGCCAATTGAAATCTTCAGATTGATTATCTATGAAACCTAGTTACATCATGGTTTACAAATTCATTGAAAAAAATTCCAATTCTTTTCATGGAAGAATAGTTGACGTGCAAAGTATTGATTGTTCAAATCTAGCCAAATAATTATTTAACAGGTCTACTAGAAATTTGCAATGCTATTCAACCACTGGCTCGATCAACAATTCATTTTTTTTGTTACATTCCATGATTGCATGATTGCAGAGGTAACTACTAGCCTATATATTACCTTATTGTCAAAGTCTACCGCAGAGATGCCTTGGCTGTTAGAAAACAAAGTTAAGTTATTTTTAATATTGAAAACCATCAGTACAGACAACACCAATGATTTAAAAAATTGAATACACGTTGCATATTGATCAGAATGGATTTCACGAGACAAAAAGGAAGAATTGAAGACTGACTTCCTATATGACAAGCTGCGATCCATATATGCCTCACTTGCACGTCGATCCACCTAAAAAGCATGACCAAGACATTAGCTAGACATAAATCATGAAAGTGAAAGAAATTAATTTGTACACTTGCTAGAAGGAAACTTCATTGCTTGAGTAACACATACATGAGATTTGCAAGGCTCTCCATTTCCATTCACATGATACAAATGAGGGAAAGCCCCAACCTTGACAGAATTAAGCATAAACGATTAAACTTCAACTACTAGCAATTTCAACCTAGAATAAAAAAAGATTAAATTAAAGAAAACCTAAGCAGAACTTGACGCACCTCAAAATAGGAACTAGTTAACAGATCAAGCATCTGATGTCGATCACTAGGCTCGAATCTTCCATTTACTTCTATGGATTCCCTTTTCCAAATACGCCTTTCAACCAAAACAAGATTTCACAACAATTGTAGACTAGACTACATAAGAAACTGCATTATAAGCGGAACAAATTTACCTTCGAAAGGTACGAGCACTCACGGTGGCGGATTTGGAATGGGCTAAATATTTATCCATTTTTGTTCGAGCGAGAACTGAGAAGTGAGTGAGGAAGAACCAAGAAGATGTCTTGGAGTCAGGGAGGGAATATGGTGCACTAAACAAAATTGGCGGGAGAAAGTCACCCCGGGAAGGTGAAGCATATCACCTACATCACGCTGGTGCAATGCATCTCAATTGCGCCAATCTGCACCGTACGTATAATCTAACGGCAATGGATTTGACACACAATCAAAGCAGTCAAACCGTTATCATAGGTGGCTTTTGTGCATCATGCATCACTAATAACTACGTATTAAAAATTCATCATCCTATAAATTAGGTTTGGATCCACACAATTGTAGCACACCTAACTTATAGGTAGGGGTGGAAACAGGCCAGGCCAGACCAAGCTCCACCCCAAATAGGCCAGGCCTGTTTTGGGTGAGATTGGCCTGGCCTAGGCCTGTGGCCTGATACAGGCGTTTTTTCAGGCTTGTGCATGGGCCTGTATGAGGCCTGGCCTGGTCTGAAGCCTGTATAAAAGCCTGTTTTCAGGCAACAGGCTAACAGGCCACCTAAAACAGGCTGAAAAACAGGCCTAATAAAAAAAAGGAAATATAAATCAAACTATATTTAATACGGTGAGATATCGGAAGCCTTAGAAACTAATCAAAGCAGTTTTCACCTAGCTTGAACAAAACCACAAAGAATCATTATTTCTGTGAAAAGGAAATACACAAACAAACTTGAATCATCAAGTTCCATAGTTGAAAGAAAAGTTATTACTTCTCATCATAAACATATTAACAGGGATCAAATCAAACTATATTTTAGTCTATCATACAACGCAGGCTACATATAGAACTTATAATATATCTAAAAGCTCATCTTCAACAGACCGAAAAAAATATAGGTCAGCTACAGCTAGTGCTACATTATGATCAAATTGATTTCATTATCAGCTCAAACTTGCTTCACTTGAGCAGCATATCATAGGAAAAATACCATATCAGCTTTGAGTTGCTAATTTTGAAATGCACCTGAACGGTTGGCTCAGTCTGCAATAAATGAAATGCATAATAAACTCCATCAGATCCACCAGAATTTCGCATTCTTGTATCATATGGAGACATAGATGGCTGCTTCCAGTCCATCTCGGATCCATTAAACCAGGAACAGCAACATCATCTGCCACATCATTTTTCAATCCATGGTTATCTCCACCAAGAATCCACCAACTCAAATATTCTAGTCTAATCAGCATATTCAGCACGGAAGTTTCTAAACAAAAAATCTGAAACCCTAAGTCCACCACCTTAAAAACAGGCGACTGAAATTCCAGTTAGATCCAAATGAACAAGGAAATGAAGCAGAAACTAGAAACGCACCAGAGTTGCGAGCTTCGGTATGGAGGAGCAGGTTAGTTTAGATATTATGTATGCGTTTGATTCGGTTTTTTTTGAAAAAAAAAAAATGGCATCTGTGAAGTCTTTTTTGGAGGGCACTGGCAGTAAGCGAAGGTCGTGGGAGAGAAAACAAAATCGATTTGATTCAATTACAGGATCGATAGGCTTTTGCTCTGTTTATAATCTCTAGCAGCAAGTACATGAAAATAAGAGAAAGAGTGGAGGGTACCTTGGAAGCTTGAAGCTCGACTGCAACTTCAACATCAGAAAAAGGCAACGGGCGACTCTGCGAGTGAAGCTCAAAGGCGACGGCCGACGTGCGTGAAGGTGAAAGATTCAAAGGGGACGAGCTACTCGCAGTCTCTGGAGGCTGGAATCGAAGAACAATTCCATGATGAGAAAACTAGGGTAGAACCGTAGAAGGAAAATAATTATTAAAGATTGTAAATAAAAAGATTATAATTATAAAAATGCACAATAAATATCAAAGAGATGTTTAGATGAAGTGGTAAGGATCAGAATGTAACAAAGGGTCCGATTTGGATCCTTGTGCTTTCATTTTTAACTGTAATTTAAAAGAAAAAAAAATAGGCCCAGGCCTCCTGACAGACCAGGCCTTCTAGGCGGCCTGTGCCTGGGCCTGTAAAAGATTTGGCCTGTACAGGTTTTTACAGGACAGACCGTCTGGTCTGTTTTCACCCCTACTTATAGGTAAGAAGTTGCAATGTTCATAAGTGGAAGTGATTATTTGGCTTGTTAGATTCGCCATAAAACTTATCTTTCTAACGTTATTTAAGCTTTTGGCATGATAACAAGAAATTCATTCCTAAAGTTTTTCATCAGAGCCTGTAGGTTTGAATCCCATTTCTGTTAAAATAGATTCACAGACGAACCTTCTTTAAGAGAAAGGGAATGATGCGTCTCAGGTCTAGAAAGTGTAGGTCAGGTTCAACTACGAGGACCACAAAGTTGTAGGGAGCTGGTGGACTCATGTCCAATCTATGTTAAAGGAATTGTAGTACATCTCTGCTTTTAAACTTTTGGTACAATGGTTAACGTTTCGTTCTTAAGGTTTGATTTATGATTTATAAGGTAAGTATGTGAAAGTGGTTTTATCTCATCATTCATGATTATGATTTTGTAACGTTATACTAAATAGGCCTTATGGATTGGATAGGTGACTTAATATCGTTAGGGCATTGGATGCTGTTTAAAATTTTTACTGAATACTTTTTTGCCCCTTCTCTCTCTTCTCTATTATGCCTCATGTTCTCTCTCCTTTTGGCTTGTCGTTCATCTTTAAGTCTTGCTCTGTCTAATCTCTCTCGAGGATTGTACATGCAAATTGTTGTTGATTGCTAAACTTTGCCATGAAGGCTTAATTTCTATCATTTATAATAAGCTGCCCATAAACAAAACTCATTGAGAATATTTCATTGAGGCAGAGGTGGGAGGCCAATTTTAAATTTAGGAGCTAGATATTAAAAAAAAATATTAGCTGAACTAATTACTTATAAAAAAAATGTGTTGGTTTGAATAAGGTTTTTTTTTAAATCATTTGTATTTGATGTTACTTGATGAAGCCCCTTTAAAAAATGTGTGTATAATATTTTAATATACATTGTAGGATATAAACATATGTTTATGTAAATTCTATAGTAATTCATCAAAATTAA
This sequence comes from Vachellia collinsii, assembly GCA_006871305.1. Taxonomy (NCBI): domain Eukaryota; kingdom Viridiplantae; phylum Streptophyta; class Magnoliopsida; order Fabales; family Fabaceae; genus Vachellia; species Vachellia collinsii. The sequence goes on along the minus strand of QFDD01006428.1, from coordinate 2,836 downwards.
AAATTGTGATTGTTACATTATAAATGTATCATTTATCAATAATTAAACATATGTTGGACTTGTGAAAAATCATTTTTTATTGTGAATACGAGGTATTTTGGTTATAAAATTATCTTTGACTGAAAAATACTTTATCAATGTCTTTCAATAATGACATGAAATTATCCAGGACTGAAAAATACTCCATTAAGGCCCTACAGGTTTTTTTTAAATGTCTTTAAACGTGATTATCTTGGGTCAAAATATTGGGCCAGGATAATATATAAGCCAACCCAATCTTTACCCATCACTTCAACCAATCACTGACATGCATGTTTACCAATTATAGTTGAATCTAATAGAAAAGGGTTTATTTCCTATAACGTGTTGAATCAAAGTTCAAATTCCTACTGAAAGAGGTGTCTACTTTTAACACCCGACAATGTTTTGAACATGATCAATCATCAATTTTAACTATGAAAACTTGTAATAGCCGCAATGTAACCAGCTTCACAAAAAGCCAGGTTATGATTAATTTCCTTAAAGCCTCCCTAATCAACATAATTGCACCATAGCACCAAATATGAAAACTTGTTATCAGGGGAATACACACTAGAGGTTCGATCCATAAGTACCATCATATATTTCGAAAAGTTAAATCAACTTGGTGAGAGAGTGATCCAATAGCATCATTTTCAAATAGATATCAGCTTTTACAAACAGGTTGAACAAATGATGGGAAAAAATGGGGAAATTATTGTAGGGTCCTAAGTAAGATAATTAATATCAGTAAGATTCTATTAACAACTAAAACAGTTACCATTAACACCTCTGGAAACCTTATTGATATTAATTATTTTATTTGGGACCCTAAAGTAATTCTTCCTGAAAATTTGGATAAAAAAGGTGGCTTTGGAGGGAAAAAAAAAGTGGAGCAATGTAGTCACTTATTAGGATTTTGAATTTCTTAATTAATCATCCTAGCTTGATTAGGAATGTGTTATAAATATAGGCATGAATCTCAGTTAGTCACAACGTTAGAAAACGTAGACTATGATGGCATTATTATTTCCATCGTCTTTATAAAATAAAGGGAATGATGTTTTCTCTAATTAATAGTGCTAATTGGCTTCATAAGTAATGAGTGGACATTAAATCATAAATTCATAATATTTCAATCAAAAAGAGATTCCTACATAAATCGAAAATGATATTATTTCCCAAAATTATAGTGTCATCTTAAAGAATTAAATTGACCTTTAATTTTCATAGCATGATCAACCAAATCAAAGTTGAAAACAATAAATTCATAATCTTATAAATGCTTTCTATATATTTGGTAAAATATAAGTCACATGACTCTTAAACTTTGGGATTTTTTATTAATATAATATATATTATAACATTGAAAATATATTCGGACATTTGATAATTCATGAATCATTGTGACAAATTTTGAAAAATCGGGTTCATGTATGTGTAAATTGGGATACTAATACTTTATTATTTACAATTGATATTTTAAATGAGATACCATATATCATTTTAAATTAATAGAGTCAACTTTAAAATTATTGGACCTGAATATTCATCAGTGCTAATAAATAGCACCATAAGCAACCAATCAATCAACAAGAAATTCATAATTTTGTAATTTCATTGATAATATGAATAGAATGAAAGGGGAGGATGAAGGTATATTTTAATTCCAATGTTAATCATTGTATTAAAATAGTGACAAGTCATGTTATAACAATCTAGCTACTCCTTTTGGTACTTTGTAATGCCTAATTAATTAATTTGATTAGATTAAGAAAATTTGTTAAGCTAATTAACATAACATGTTCTTTCTAAAACACCATAATCAAGGAGAAATACTTATATTCTCCTAGAGTACCACATCATCTATACTCTGCCCAATAAAAATATTCCAAGTGTCCTCTAGTATAGATCTCTTAGCTCATCAATTTCTCTTAATTAATACCCATTATAATATATATTTATTATGGAAAAAGAAAATTGATTAGAAGAAATTTATAGGATATGAGATTCACAACAAATGACACTTAGAACATTTTCATTGGGCAAAACATGGATGACGTTACACTATGGGAGTATATAAGTATTTCTCTTAATCATGTTCTCTAATTCTCTTCTTCTCTCGCCTACTTGATTATTTTTTGAAGAATATCAATAAGGTTAATTTGGAAAAAAAAACATTGATAAATATGTGAAATCGATCAAAATTTATGACCAATATCAACTCTTCTGATTAAGTGATATATTAAGAATGGGGCATCATATTAGTTTAGGATACATGGCAAAGAAGGGTATGAATTGAAAGCCAACTTTCAAATTGAACCCCTAATCTTTATTAATGATATTAATTAGCTTCATGAGTGACCACTGGGCACTAAAACAAATTAATTCATAAAAAACTTTAAACAAGAAATTGAAAACATTAAATGTCCAAATAGGAAGAGAAAAATCCCAATAAAAAATGTTTGAATTACTCAAATTCTAATTTGGATCGCTGAACTTAATATATCTTTAATTAAGGTATCTAATTTAATTAAAGATTTAGAAATTAGGTCAAATCACCTATATACTCCTTAATTATTAAAAAAAATATATTATTATTTTTACCACCAACCCTCATTTCCTAGTTTTCCCTTTTCGTACCATATCCTTCGCCTATCTACTATGCACCATATCGCTTCTTAACAAATTTTCATCATTCGATCCACCTAAACTCATAGAAGAGATCATATCGCTATGGTAATCTTGGTAATTTTCGATCCACCCAATCTTATTTTAAAGTCATATAAGAGATTATATTACGATAGTATTGTCTTCG
>QFDD01006427.1:0-13405 GCA_006871305.1 Vachellia collinsii | reverse complement strand
AGACCAAAACTCGAGTTTTGCTCATGACTCAGCACATGTTTCAGGTTTCAGCACAAAGCTCAACTTGTAACGGCCATAACTCTCTCAATTCAACTCCAAACTTTGCAAATAAGATATCCTTGGAAAGCTCTTTAAGTCTACTTTCAAACGAAAGAATAATCAGTCCAAAATATTTTGTATTGAGAAAGTCATGGTAGCCACAGTAAGCAAAGGTCAGTGACAAAATGTTAAATATGACCACCAAGTTTTAGAAAATCATATCTCCTTCCTATGAAATGATTTGATGTTTGTTCTTGATGTCTATAAATCTAATTTTGAGTCTAGTTTCATATGAAACTGGTTTCAAATCAATTGGACTTGTGGTTTGGGAGATATAGTCAAACTACTAAACACATGTCGAGCTGAGAAAGAAACAGAGCTGAACAGAGGAGCTCGAAACTCGAGTTTTAACTTCTTAAAACTTGAGTTTTGGCTCAAAAATACCAAAACTTGATTCTAAACTCGAGTTTCACTTCAAGTTTTACTTCATAAAACTTTCAAAACTCATTTAACTCGAGTTTGAGTCAGGACTCAAGTTTTGACTTCCACAAACAATTTTGAGCAACCAAATGAAGGTTAGATGATATGTAACTCAATGTATGATGATATAATATATATGTAAACTACAAATTGAGTTATTTAACCACATCATCCTCCAATTCCAAATATAAAGGCTTGAAACTTGATGTTCCCATTTTATTTTATAAGATCATTCTATATAATTAAACTCAAACAACTTTTCTCCTTTTCATTGACCAAACTATATAAGAAATTTACATTAAATATAATAGTTAGTCAATATACATTATAAAAACTTTTTTCTCTTATATATTTGACATCATCAAAACTAATCATATATAACATCTTTAACATGCCACTTTTTGAAATTACATTTAGGACAAGGACAAGAAATCTTACCATTAACCTTGCCATGTCTGTCAGCAAAATCCAGAAAGTGGTTCAACCTGGCAAATATCGTGGGGATGTACGAGGAAGCTTGATCCATGATTTATCCATTGCATACAATTAAAAGGGCGCAATAACAATGATATTAGAAGTGTAATCAAAGAAGAATGTGAGAAAGTATGAGTTTCCGTTCGAAATAAGTCTTATGTAGGAAGTTTCTAGCGGTCGTTTTTTAGCAGCGGTTTTAAACCGCTGCTATTTGTACTTCATTCATTTGCAACGGTTTGAAAACCGCTGTTAATTTCCTAACTTAAATTCCTTTTACTTTTTTTAAAAATTGATAAATTTCTAACATTTAAATATTTAAATTCTTAAATTTAAATAATAAGTTAGGAAAATTTTTAAATGAAATTTCCAACATTTAACTAATAACACTTTTAAAGGAAATTTTTAAATTTAACTAATAACAGTTTTAAAATTTTTACAATCTGTAAAAATAAAAAAAATAAACTCGATCAAGAATCCGGATGAGGGGGTGGTGGGTCATGCTAACCATCTGGACGATCATCTGTCCGAGGACGCTGGGGATCAGGCTGAGCTGGTGGTGGAGTGAAGATCGGCAACACCATCGGAGGGAGCTCGGAGGAGCGACGCCGGGCTGAACCTGGTGAAAGGCCATCTAGATAATGGAGTTGGCAACCTGCCTCCACATCTCCATCTGCGCCTGTGTTTGAGCATGGGCCAGCACCTGCGCCTGCACCTGGGCTTACACCTGGGTCTCGACCCGTGCCTAGACCTGGGCATCCACTCGAGCGTCAACCTACCCTAGGACCTCCTCTCGAACCTCCTCTCTTAGCTCAGTGCGTAGAGACTCTCGGTCCACATCGGAATCACCGTGCCTTCTGGGTCCCGATGTGGTCGCCTGGGACGCAGCAGTAGAAGATGAAGTCCCAGCTTCATATCTGCTACTCCCAAAGACTTTGGTCCTCATCGCCCCAAACCCGAATCCTGGAAGTCGCCCAGGGTGCTGATCACGCCCTTCCATCACCGTCTTCAGTGAGAGAGTGGGGTCTAAGGCTGACCCTTGGGACTCCCTAAGCTCAGCGTCAGTTCACTGAATACGCTCCTGAAATAGAAAACAAATGATATTAAATAATTATATAAAATGCAATAAATATTAAATATTTATAGAAAAGACAAAATATACTTACAATAATCTGCTCAGTCTCCTCAGATAATGGAGTCCCGTTATTGTGCCTGTGGGTGGCCACATACATATCTCCGTATGTGGCCCTCCGACCCTCCCTCCTCACTGCGTCGTCCTAAATAAACATAATATAACAATTTTAATAACAATTAAAAACCAATTAACAATTTTAATAACAATTTACCATCTCAGCATAGGTGCAGGAGAATGGCTTCGATCCTGCAGTATGGTGGATCGTCTGGCTTGCACAGCTCTGTGCAGCTCGCCTAGAGATGGCCATACTGCTTGGTGACCTCCTCCACCGGACAAATCTTGCCCAGCTTTCAGGCTGGACCAAGTCAGGCATGTCTTCTGCCACCTCCTGCGTAATCCACGTGCAATCGCGGTTCTTCGAGTGGTACAGGCAATTTCGCCTATTCTTCCACCCCTCTCCCATCTTCGAGATGGAGTAGTCCTTGTGCGCATCCCGCACAGCAAATTTATTCTGCAAAAAAAACATATCAAAGTTAATCAGTATTTCACAATAAAATAATAACTTAATTTAATTAAATATATTAAAATTATACCTTAACTTTATTCTCCCAAACCCAATCCTTATCGTCCTTCCGCACCCTCTTCCACGTCTCGGCGTTGATGTCAAACTAGCCATAGTTCCCTCCTTGCTCGGCCAGGTAGCGGTGGTACAGTTGACTGGCCTTCCCGATCGGTTGCCGTGTCAGCTCATTCCAGGGTACCACGATCTGGTGGCCAGCATCGAGCTGAGAAACATCCCTCAATGCCAGCTTCCTCTTCTACAGCCGCCCTGTCGGATCTGCACATTTCATTCAAACATTAACAATATAAATTAAAATAATTCATCAATTTTAATACAAAATATAAATCTAAATTACTTACCTTGAATGTCCACTTCAAAGCCAGTGGACCGCGAAGCAGAAGGCCAAGGGAATCCCTGTTCCTTGGCGATATCCTCATCCTCGAAGTTCTCAGCCGCCTCGACTGAGATATCTGAAAGATCGAAATCTTCGACGCTGAGATATGTGTTGTCAGGATTGGCCTCAGCATCGCCAGCTTCCGGAAACTCTTGCTCCTCAGGATTGGCCTCAGCGCCACTTCGTTCTGGGATGTCCTCATGCGGTATCATAGGCTTCTTACCGGGCCTGCGTGTAGGATCGGGACTAGACATCTATAATAAAATAAAAAACATTAAAATAAAGTTAAAAATAAAAACATAAAAATAATTTAAATAAATTTAAAAAACAATAAAATAAAAACAAAATTAATACCTTTTTTGCTCAAGAATAGACTGATCTCTCTCTATTTAAGTTTCTGAAACTCTTTCGATGTGACGTTTTTGAGAAAATGGAAGTTTAATATATAGAGCGAGGAGTTAGCAGCGGTTTTACAAAAACCACTGCTAACTTGCAGCGGTTCTAGAAAAACCGCTGCCCAAACCGCTGCAAAATAAGATGACTTCTCGGAAAACACGAAACTTAGGAGCGGTTTTATAAAAACCGCTGCTAAATTGGAGGGAATTCCGTGACGTTTCAATTTTGCATCGGTTTATTTTGTAGCGGTTACAAAAACAGCTACAAAGTTGTGACCCTTCGTATTTTGCTGTGCTTTTTTTCATAAAACCTATGCAAAGTTACGCTGCAATTTTGGCAGGTCATTCGCGCCACATTTTGTCGCGGTTTTAAACCGCTACTAAATAGCCGTCGTGACAAACGCTTATTTTCCGTGGCAAATTAGTTCAAAACCGCTACAAGTTATATTTTTTGTTGCGGTTTTGTTAACCGCTACAAATGTCATGTTTTTTTGTAGTGCATATCTCTATCTTGTTAACAAAACCATCCATTCATCATGCAAATTTCAAGTTCCTACACCATTTTACCCAAGTTCTACACTAAACCTAGCCCTCTCAAGCATCAATCAAGTGAACCCAACATCTAAATGGTGATCAAACATTTAGAAGCACTAAGTAAATAGTAAAATGAACACATATATCATTAATCACAAAAGGAGAGGAGTATTTAAGAGTTAATCCATACAAAGGTTCAAAATAATCCTAGAGCAAAGTGTTTAGCCACTCATTTTCAAGAGAGCCATAACAAAATATACATATACCAGCACAAATACAAGAACAAGAGGGAAGGAGAGGAGAATGGAGAAGAAGAACCAAGATATGAAGCCAAAATCTCTTCCAAACTTCAAACCCTACTTCAATCTCCACCAAAATCCATGCCCTAGCACACCAAGAAGCTCCCAAATACACCCCAAATGTCCAGAATGTCAGGCTTCCTCGTGTTTTTGCCTTAAAAATATGATTTTTCGCTCATTACTGATGCTGTGTGTTTTGCTGTCAAAACTGGGCCGCGACGGAACTGTTTTGAGCTGCAGCGGAGTTTGCCTTTGGAAAATAAGTTCTTCACCTCAAATTAATGTATTCTACCCATAAATTGACCTCCATTTCTTCCTCTTTGATTTTCTAAATGTGCTTTTGAACAGCTTTCGTCTCCAAATCCTTATTCTACCAAAATATACCTTGCAATATAATAAAATCTATAAGCTCTTAATAAGCAAGGATAAGATCCAAAATATGCACAATTAAGCAATAATGTGCAATCATAAACTTTAAGCACATTTCTTATATTTGAATGTTCAAAACATGCACAATTATACCAAAAATGTATCAAAATGTAAGGAATATGCACTAAAATGACATAAGATTCTAGCTTTGGTCTACAAAAAATTTAACTAGAAACAAGTTAAAACGATAATAAGTGACATTCATATGAAAAATTTAATGAAATGACTTATAACTAGAACAAAAAAATTCCTTCTCTCTATACCCTAAAATAGGACTAGATGAGTACATCATGAGAATAAAGCCTATGGAAAGCGTGACTAAGGGAATCCTACTCTTCTCCTTGCATGGAGAGTCTCTCTCCCTACGTGGAGTCTTCGAGTGCTCTATTTCTGTGAGCATGCTTGGCTCGACAGGTGGTTTTTGATGCCTCTCCCTTCGGCTTTTGGCCGGAAGGGAGGTCATGCGGTGTGGGGATTGTCTTTTTTATGGTTAGGGTTTTTAGTTTCTCCTCTCATAGTTAATGCCATCTTGATATGTGCGGCATCTTTCAAGAAAAGGAGGGCTAGATCGGACATGGTAAGGAGGCTCGCAGTTATGTGGAGGATAATGGATTTTCATCGTCTACTCTCTTCTCCCTTAATCAGGTCTGCTTATTTGATCTATTTTCCCTGATCTAGCTTAGCTAGCATGATTTTGTTTCCTCTACTCATAACTTGTGGTCTTGGGTTTGGGAGTGACTAGTGGCAATGATTGGAATCTTTTTGGGCATATGGGTTGTCTTTGTTGACAGTGTTTCTCTCTACGGAACAACTGTTGCTTGGTGATAGTAAATCTGCTCTCATGGTAGCAGACATCTTCTCAATTGAGATGGAATTGTTATATGGTTGTTCTCTGAACCCACATCCCTTGTTTCCGGTGCAATTACCAAAGTTTCCTCACTTTCCTTGACACGGCAACTGCAAATGAAACAACTCATGTGGTTCTCTGACTATCTTAAAATTAGGGTTTGGCTTGGTAGTGTTGTTGGGCTTAGAGTTTTTTTGTTTGTGCTTTAACCCCTCTATTTGTTGGGTTTCCTTTTAGACATTTGTACTGTTGTTCTAAAGTTTATTTAATATAATTCTATTTCTGGCAAAAAAGAGAGAGAGAAAAGCCTATGCATAACAAATAAAGGGTGAAACTGTGAGAAATTTAATTAATTATGTGACTTATAAATGGACCAATACAACCCCCTCTCTGCCATAAAATACGACCAGAGAAGTGGTGATTAAGTAAAACCTAACAGGTAAATTAATTAAGCAAAAGTAACCACGCACTCTGGTTATTACTGAAAGGTTGGAGGAAGGAAATCATATGATAAAAAACATGAAGTAATTAAGACTCAGAAAACTTGTAACATAATCTAAAAAATTAAAGTTAGCAAACTAATTATTGAGTTCAAATTAATCAGTACCATGTTTATGACAATTAATAATACCTTGACTAAAGTAGGGTTTGGTGATGCCTATATAATAATTGAATCGAGAAGCAAATGGTGGAAAGGAGAAGAAGGGACAGAGAGAATATACAATAATCAGTGGAAGAAAATTTGTAGGGACAAGTCATAATTAATTGAAGGAAAAAAATTGTTGGTGTTGTGCATGGTGGGTTACATGATATTATTCATATAAATGTCAAAAGAAATTATTCTGATCCGTTCCTTACTTGTATTTTTTTTATGAGCACCCTGTGTTTGCTGAACAAGAACATATTATTAGGACTCTTTAATTTACAATTAATCTAAAGATGAATTTTTATTAAATTCAAATTAAACTAAAAGGAATATAATTATAATTATCCTTTCTCTTTCTTCTTTTTTTTCTTTTTGCATATAATAGAATCAAACCCAAGTCATTTTTTAAGTGAAACCGAGTCCTTTCACTGAAAACTACTGTTATTGGTTCCCAACTGTACGGACAGTTATAATTTAACAATTTGGTCAGCCTTATCGTCGCGACGCCTATATATATTGCTTACCATTTTTCTTCAATGTAGGTACTCTTTCATTATGGCTTAACACATATTCTTTGAATGAGGAATTGCACCAACTTCATTCATTAACTTGGTTTCCTTCTTTCACTTCAAACCATCTTTTTATCATAACGGACGGATATACAGACAGGGTTTAACTTAATTAATAGATTCTTAATTTCTTTAATTTTGACGTGACATGTCTGGTAGATAAATTTATGAAAGAAGTTAATTATTATTTACTACAGTTTATCAACATCCTCATAAATTTTTAATCGTACAAATAAAGAGAAAAGATAGAAAAAGACGTGCTATCTACCCTAACCCATTTTTCCTATAAAATTCTCCTTTTTCGTGCATTTTCAGAATTTAATTTATTTGTTAGTGGAATTCATAATGAAATTATAATTATGTGCAAAAATTATCAAATTTATAATTGCTTAGAGAATTACGTACAACGTTGTGCAAATTATTTGCGGGCCAAAAATGTGATGCAATTTGAATTACATTTCTCAACCGAACTTATTACCACACAAATCAATCTTCCATTATAGTTCTACTACACAAGATTTAATAAGTAGTTCACGTTCTATAATCACTACTGCAATAAACACTTTCAAATCCCTATTTTGAAATTTTCACATCGTTTTGCATGAAACGTTTGTATGAGAAAAATTAGAAGTATTTATATGTGATATGCCTTTGAAAACAAACGTGAAATGCAGCTCTTTCATTTCCGTTTGTTAATCCAAACGAACGTTAAAAGAGAATGTGAAATCCCCCTTCCATAGTAGTGAATGTTTCCTTGAGGAAGCATTCTGCAGTGCAAGCTTAAAGTAGTTTATGTTTCTTACTTAATCTTGTAATGTAGCACTTGACTTTTGAATATTTGAGTAGATCGCCTAATCCCCCCCCCCCAATGTTTATTGTTGTAGGAATTCGATGGAAGGTTTATGTGCTCATTTCTTTAGCTTTTAGATGGGTTGTCATATTTTTTTGGATGCTGTAAAACAAATATGTGTTCCTAGTTGCTTCATATTACTCTTGGTGTAAATATGGGGACCCAAGTGGGTAAAATTGCATTTGGTATATAAGTTTTTTTCCTCAATATTGAATGAATGATTTTGTTCATAAGAGTTTATATAATGTGGTTGGCTAGTTGTCTTGGTCAAAAGGCCAAGATCATGGTTGCTCAAGTGATCTCTAACTTGTAAAGTGTCTGACTCGTTTGGAATTTCACGTTCTAAATTCCTCATTTGTAATAATTAAATGATTGAAAATTAGACATCATTGGAAAAATCTTGTTCTAAGATTGGAGTGGAAACTTGAATCTTGCTCGAATTAGATGCTTGTAGCCCAAATTATGAATTGTCAAAAGTTTGATGGGTTTTACACCGTAATTATAGTTATAGTAAACAATGTTCACTACTTCACCATGACAAAATCACGCCACGCCACGATGCACAATACAGAAGGCACACTACCTTTCTTCTCTCTGTGTCTATTGTTGGCAAAATCTGCAAAAATCAATAGAGTGTGTATGGTTTGAGTCGTATCTAAGGACACTGTCCTTAAGAGTTATTCCGCAACCCCCAAGAGAAATTAGAAAGCGGTACTCTCCAGAATTAAACGAACCCTTCCTGTAAGGATACAGGGCAACAGAATTAGCGGAAGATAATAGAACTCAACGATAAACAAAAGGATTTCCGGTCTCCAGGATTCCCTCATTCCTCTTATGTCTCTTATTTTCTGAAATGTTTAAAATGGAGTGATAGAGGGGTTATTTATAAATATTGAAGGGATGCTTAAAAAGACACCTCTTGAAGCAATGTAACTCTTCAATTAAAAGTTGCAACTCTCCATTATAAAATATTCCAACAATATGTTAAAAGACTCTTTCTTTGACACACAAATATATTAAATTTCCAACATCTATACCATAGCGAAATTGTCCCTCTCCTCCCCTTTTGTTTTCTTCAATTTTCTTTTGTTGCTAGGCTTGGAGTCAATGTTTTGGACTCCCATATGCCAGTGTCGATTAGTCTATAAGTTATTTTTCCAACATGTTTTACGATCTACAAAGTAAATATGTAAGAAGAGTTTTATTTCAATTTGTTTAAACGTGATTTATCAATGCTAATACAAATATGGCCTGTCTCTTATTCATCTTTCTTAATTTGCAATAAACTCATTATTAATTTTTGAATAAATTATTCTGCAAACTCAGGTGTTGCTCTTTTTTTATCGTTAATGAGTTAATCCTATATAACTCTTAATCCTTTCTTAATCTATAAGGGTGTTACCCTTTAATCCTTTATATTATCGGTTGAATGTATTACCAAAACCTATTTCGAGTGACTAAATTAATATTAAATAGTATATTAAGTAATCAATAGCAATGGGAGGACAAATCAAAGTATTCCTACAAAATCCAAATTAACAAATCATTTATATTCAATAATATCGGAAAGCAATTTATATATTAATATTATATCAGTTGATTTTGACATTGCGAGACCAAAGAGGAGACACAATTCAATAATAAACCATAATTAGTCAACAACCCATTTGATGGTCATTAAGATCTTAATTGTGTAGTTTAAACTTTCAAAGGGACATCTTTGTGGGCAAGTAATCATGTTTTGAAAACGCAAGAACCAACCATTTCAATCGAAATCACAAATGGTTTGTTTTCCATTTATTACTTTCCTCCATCCCTTATATTATATGGGTCTCAATTCCTTGATTTGTTTTGTTTTTAATGTAAACATCCAAATACATATACACATATATATATATATAAAGAAAATCAAAATTATCTATCCTACTCTTGGATATTTTAAAAATTGTGACATTTAAGCTGAAGTTAGAAATAAAATAAAAAATCAAACGTATGCATGAACCACGCATTATACATACATATAAAGAATATATTCTTTTCATTTTTTTTTTTTTTTTTGCGAAAACTTAACTTATTTGTTCTTTCATCAAGAAAGAATGGTCGAGATGTAATTAAAATGATGAAAACTATCTTGAAGTGATCGATACTCTCTCTACCATATGTATAAGATACAAATTATTGGGTGACTCGGTCTTATTTATAAACTACATACTTAAAAAATTTCTAAGAATTTAGTTAATTTCTTATTTTTATTCCTCATTAATTATATGTTATATCACTTTATTAATTATCACTTGCATAACTCATTGAAAAATAAAATAAATTTCTATCATATATTGTTCATTTGTCTTTAACTAACTTTAACCAATTTTTAATCTACCCATTCAGTTATTTGTATCTTATATGTAAAATTAAGGAAATAACATATTAATTATCATGATAGATGGGCCCTAATGACGTGGAAAGGCCGAATTGAAGGTACCATATTCAAAATTTGCATGTGAAAATTATTTAAGAGGATTAAAAACTACCACATATATTAAAAAGCAAAAAGTTTCTTAAATTGTACATATACAAGTGGGTGAAAATAAGTAAATGCTCATAAAAGCATGTTTGAAGCTGAGTTTACATTTGTGAGTGGAACACGGAATTTCTTCTTCCACCCAACTAATTCCATTTTAATTAATTGTTTTCAAAGTGAAAGTGATAGCCTTCAAAATATATCCTTCAAATCTTACCTACTCAATGTACCTGTATTGACCATTTTTATTTATCTTTTGAATCCTCAATAATACAGATCCACTCCACCGTTCCTATATAAGATAATTTATTTAGTGATGACTTAATTTTATTTATAAGATATATTAACGGCTTCTCTGAAATTTTTAATATCATTTTTTATTTTTGTTTTTATTATTCTACCTACATTAATTAATTATTTGCCCATTCTTTCCATTTCCTACTCACTATCTTTTCATTAGTAAGGATATTTTTGAAAAAATAAGTTGCATTTTAATTTTTACATATTTATTATTTTAACTAACTTTTTGATCTAATTTGGTCATTTGTATCTTATATTATTGGGCATTCAAATCGCAACTGTTGTGTACGTAGCAACCTAGTTGGGAGGAGCCTACACTTTTTGCCTTTGGTACCTTAAAAGAGATTAGACTCTGCTGTCGTTAGAGTACAATCATTGTAGGTTTGTTTAGATTAGTGATAAAAACTATTTTTTCAATATAATTTATGGTTTACGAGAAAAATATGTGAAAGAAGTTTTATATCGGTTTGAGTGAACTTGTTTTTATAAAGGGTTTATCACAAAAATAAAATAGAATTATTTACACATAAATTAAAATTTAAGTGATATTTGAAAATTCTAAGTTTAAGTTGGTGCATGTTTAATGGCATATCAACAATTGTGCTTGTTAGTAAAATAATGGATTAATTATTGGCATGGGGGGTAAAGAGCACAAATTCAAAAATTCTAAAGAAAGTTTTTTGTCAGATAATTTGAAAGATCAAGAAAATTGTTTTTCTTTAAAATATGACAGTTTTATGCAATTTCCACTTTATTAATTCAGTACCCTTCGAATTGTATAAATTTGATAAATTGATGTTTAGTGAATATTTATTTTGTGTTTCTTCTTTTTATTAGCTCCTAGTTAATTTCAAATTATTATTAATAAATTATTTATAAATTTTTCAAGAAATCTTATGAAAATAAGTTTTTTAGTTACATTCTTTGATCATTTAAGAGAAGCAAATATGTTGGAGGGTTCTATTTTCCACACTTTCAAAAAATCAAGGGAGAATTACGATAAGATCCCCGTGTAAGAAATTTTATGATTAAACAGTTATACGAATTGGTGTATTTACTTTCAAGTTCCATTAACAACTCCACACACTGAGATGAAATTATTAGTTACAACCCCGTCTTAGCTCATTAACAACTTCACAGGACTTGAAAATAATTACACGATTTTGTGAACTATTTAATCATAAAATCCCTTACACAGGACTTCATCCTCATTTTTTAAAAAAATCAATATCCACAGCCAACATAAGATGATCGCATCTGAAAAACAGTTAAAAAAATAAAACTAAATTGTGTCCAAAAGACAAAAGTAATGATAAATTTTCACTTTTTTCTTAAAAAAAATACCAACTATTATACCTTTGAAAAATTTGGATATATATATATTGATGATTTGATTATATGCAGATATATTTGGGGAAAAGATTATACGTAGATATATTGATGATTTTTTAAAAAGAAAAGACAGAATTTTTTTTTTGATCAAAAGAAAAAACAGCACTCTGAAAAGACATAAATAGTTGGTATGGTAAAGTTTCTAAGCGTAATAAATAAGATTGGGCCTTTTTTTGTTTGGTGGGGGTTAGATAATGAAAATTAATTAACTTTACGTCAAAATCGTCCTTGATTTTCAAATCACATCACTTTCTCCGTTCAATACATTTAAAATTCTAATTGTCTCACTTGATTTTTCTTTTAGAATGATCTTGACCATTGACTTTTTGCTTCCAAATGGACTTAACGTGCACCAACCAACTTCGATAATTATTTTAAATTACCTTTTCTTTACGAATTAATAATATTTTTATGTATGCATGGCACACAAATTGTCTACTTTTTTTTGTGTTGCCTTATTATTATATTGATTTTCATGAGCATTCTCATTTTATTTATGTATGCTAAATTTTTCTTTTGTTCTCTTTCCCACAACGGCAGAAACTCATACACCACAACGTCAGATTTAAGGGAAGTACTTAGTGTTACTGAGCCAGAAGACTTGACAATGCTAAAAATATTAATGATTGAGTAATGTTGATATTGAATTATTGATCAAAAGAAAAAAAAATTGTACAATGATGGTGTTAGACCAATGGATGGATATATATATATATATGTATATATGTGCCAAAAAAAAGAGAGGAAATTAAAGGGTGGTTACTGACATGCTCTAAGGAGCAAATTTTCATGCATGTGACACCTTCCTACCAAATTTTTATTGATACTTCAGGTGAAATATTAGCAAGAAAAATATTGTATGCATATATATAGGGATAAATATCTGATTTTTTGGATGGTTTAATGTGTAAATTTGTTCCAAAAGTTTATTTTAGAAGTAATGTTACCTTTTATTATTAAAAATGTTAATAGTCAGTATTGGTTTTTAATATAAAAGAGTAAATTTTTTTTTATTTTAAAACTTCCGAGATAAGATTGCTCTTAAAAAAATTTCAAAGACATCATTGTTCTTGAAAGAAATTCCAGGACAAATTTGCAACTTAGCCCTTTTTGGATTTATTATGCTGAAAATTAAATGGAATATTAGGGGGAATTTGTTACCTTTTTGGATATTTTATCAACTTTACAGCACAAGAATAGATGAAACCCACTTGTAACGTTTCAAGAGAAATTAAAGTTGTGAGATTGTTGTGAGTTTTGCCCCCATTAATTAATTATTGTGATTTTTTTGTCCTTCGTTCATGTCTTAATTATATAGTATTGATTAATTATGCGTGTGACACATAACATAATCATTTAACACAAGAATATTAACACTACAAAAAGAACATATGACCCACTCTTCTTTTCCTTACAACCTTTTTACACACAGACACACATAAAAGAGCTGAAAAGAGACATTCCCTTTTTGTATAAAATAATGTTTTACTGGAATAATTAAGTATGATCCATTACCGTCAATTTATCATCACTTTAATTTAT
>QFDD01006426.1:0-13441 GCA_006871305.1 Vachellia collinsii | reverse complement strand
TCAGGTATGAGAAGTTGAAGGAGACAATAAACTCTTGGGAAACCAAGAAGAAGGCGAAAGCCAGACGCAAGTTGGAGAAAAAAGAGGTTCCTTCGACTCATCCATTCTTTTTTGTGCTTTGATTAAAATTAGAAACTCAGTCCATTGTGTGCTCAAAAAAGCTTTTCGAAACAGATGACCAGTTCCGAGAAGGAAAGGCGAAAAGCTTACACGAAATTCCAGAGTGATACGGAATATATTAATGGTATTGTAAGGGCTGCAAGTGCTGAAGCAGAAGAAAGACGAAAGAATGAAGAGCATAAAGTTAGAGAAAAGGCAAAAGTAATCAGAACAACCGGCAAGCTTCCAGGGACATGCCCCTGCTTCTAAGATCACCTATTATATGTAGCATCACTGGGTTTGAGGAAAAAGAAGTTACCTGTAAACACATCTTTGATTATTTAATTTACAAATTCTTAACTAACATCTGTTATGAAATGACATGTCTTCTGATAATTTTTACCGTTCCATACAAGGAAAGAAAAGCAAGTGAACCTAGAAAAATAGAAATTGTAACATATGATATGTTCTTTGAAACCGTACACGTGTAGACAAATACCGAGCTGCATGTGATAGAATTTACATAGTGAATCACAGCGTTTCTCTGGTAGATCTGATGGGTTAAATTTTTGAGATAGTGTTGCTTGCGTCTTGAAACCTTTTAATCTAAATGCATAATGATGCTAAAGGGGGAAAAAATAAGCCTTGAGATCAGTACATGAACTGAAATTAAGATTCGAACAATGCAAAGTATATCAGTTCGCACACAAAAGGGGACAGAACCAAATTCACTGAACTTGAAGTTGACCGAAGGCAATCTCTTTCAACAAGAATTAAAAGATTGGTTTGCCAACAAGAATGTGAAGATTGCTTTGCCAAGCTATTATGAAACTCGGAGACACAAGATATTGTGATGTATCAATAATATTTCTTTTCTGTCACCAAAAAAAAAAATAATAATATTTCTTTTCTAAAAAAATTTCTCATGCTATTTAATTGTCTCATTCACTCTTCCCTGCGTTTTTTTATCATTAGTTAATCATTATATAGTATTTTTCTTTTAATTTAATAAAAAATGTTAAATGAAAATCTAGTTTTTTAAAAAAAAAAACATTATGCTGCTTTTTTTGAAGGTGCATTTTATTCAGTGAATAGGGTGCCAAGCCAAGAATCAATACTTGCTTAGCAATTGAAGTCACTGCTCGAATCAAATCAAGGGAATTATCTTAACTTTACTGTTACTCAATATCCTTCCATTGATTCATCGTAATATTTAGACATCTCTATCCATTTCCAAGATTCTTGTCCATTATATCCTACTTTTCGCTTTACATAACACCTGAATATTGAGCAAATGATTCATACATATATATATATATATATATTCAAACCAGAGTTTGAACCTTTTAAGGAACAATACATCACATACGACGAATAAAGTTACAAAGCAAGAAGTTGAAGTTCCTAATCAGATCAGAAGAATCAGAACAGCAACATGATGTGTATGTATATCTATGGTGAAAGACAAACTACACGGAGAGTTCACAAGAACAAACCCATCACTTTTTCAAGAAGCCTTGGGCCAACTTCAAGTAATCCTCATAGCCGCCGCCGCTCCCGGTGTGGCCTGGTTTTGAAGAGTGAGAATCAGCCTCAGAGCCCGATCCTCCCAAGAAGCCCTGGGCCATCTTCAAGTAATCGCCGTGCCCATGTGACTGATGATCTGGTTTTGCAGAGTGCGAGCCGGCGGCAGTCGTATGGTCGGAATGTCCGCCAGCGACGGCGTTGTGGGAGGAGCTGCCGTACTTATGGAGGTAATCCTCGGCCTTGTCAACGTACTTCCCAAAGGATTTGTCTTCTAATTTTCCGTAGTGACAAGCTGCCTCGAGAAGATCGCCGGCGGCATGGGCGACCTGGGTCTTTTCGACTTTGTGGGATTCGTGGCGGAAAGTGGATTGGGCCGCCTGAGCAACAAGTTTGGCGCTGGAGAGAAGCTCGGCGGAGGAGTGTTGCTGGTGCGAATGGCCGTGGCGGTTGGCAGGGTCGGAAGCCATGATTGCAAGAGAGAAGAGAGAGATCACCGGAGGTAGATAGGATTTGGCAGAGAGAAATTAAAGGAGGTCGTCCTTGTTCTGAAATTTTTATTTTGCCCAGGTCCTTGTTCTTAAATAAATATCGGTTCAAAGCATTTTTTTTTTGGTTTTTAAATGTTTTTCTCCCCACCACACAACATGGTCCTTTTCCCCCTCAATTCACAATCTTAATTCCTCTCTTAACTATAATTTTACGTTAGTTTTTTTAAAAAAATTGGGTTAATATAGATTTTATTTTAATTTTGATTTTTAAAATATAAAATAATCTTAATTTTTATTGAGTTATAATATCAATATTTTAAATAAAATAAAATAAAATTAAAAATATTAAAATTAGGGATTTTAAATTTAAGGGATTAATTAAAGTTAAAATAAAGATAAGCTAAGTGATGAAATCCCAAAAACGGAAAATCCTAAACAAAGGGATGGATTTGGTTGGAGGTGTCGGTGGCGCTTGTGCAGGCGCGTTAGCCACGCGTTTGATTTCCGTCACAGACCGCTATTCATCGGTGGTCCCCACACCATCCATTTCCCCCGTCTGAAAGCAAGATCCAAGTTTCCTCAACGCGCACATCTCGTGTTTCTACGGAACAACACTAATCCAGATATTAGCATCACACACGCCTACCGCTTTCGGTCTATTGACTATCTTTTAAGTCATTACAAAAATTAAATAGTTCGATATGCTTATTATTTTTTTCAAATCATTTCCTTCAATTTATAAATTGATATACTCTTTTTTAATCTTTTCTATAAGCAATAAATACAAAAATCAACACAAATCAAATCAAGTAAAATAATATAATTTTTTTCCCAAACATACCATTATCTATAAATATAGTGATAGTAAGAGAAAATGGATATGAAAAGACAATAAAAGACATATATATAATTAACAGAGATAAAAAAATAAAATAAAGTGTAATAACCTTTTAGACAAAGCTAGGTAGTTGTTTATAAAAAAGATTAGATGGAGTATAATCTAATTATATACAAGTATATATTAGAATATATATATATATATATCAGCATTATGATAATTATTAGGTGGGGTTAACTATGCTTTATTATGGACTAAATCTCTAAATAGAATATTAACTACTAGATCTTTCCACATAATGTGTGTTTCCATCATCTTCTACCTCACATAAGAATATATATATATATATGTGTATAATATTTAATTTCCTTTCACATTGGAGGTATTATTAGCTATTAGTTTAGTAGAATAAATACTTAGTACTATGATACAAACAATACACATAAGTTTTTAACTGGACTATATATATATATATATATATGGAGTTCCAGTTCCACCTGATCGGATCGTAACAACTGGCTATGACCCTTCAACCCTCAAACATGAATACACACACCTAAACAACAAGCTTAGAGTTTAAAACTAAGATGCCTATATCACTCTCGATCACTCCCCCACACACACAGATATATATATATATATAACAACCCTCGTTATGTACGTACGTACATTAACATAACTAACTATAATTTATTTCTCAATCACTCATGACATCACTTGTTCATGAAGCCTTGTGCCATCTTCATGTAGCCCCCGATCCCGCCGCCGCTCTCGGACTGGCCTTCTGCAGGCTTTGACTCTGACTGTTTCTCCGACTGCGCCCCTCCCCCGCCTCCGCCGCCGTACTGGTGAAGGTAAGCCTCAGCCTTCTCAACGTACTGCCCCGCTCCTCCCTTGTCGTCTAGCTTGCCGTACTGGCGGGCTCCCCCGAGGAGGTCGCCGGCGGCATCCGCCACCTTGGCCTTGTCCAGGCTGTCAGATTCCTTGCCGAAGGCTGACTGCGCTGCCCCAGCCACCACCTTGGCGCTGGACAGAAGCTCACTGGTGGAGTACTGCTGGTGCCCACCCCCACCACCGTGCTCCTCCTGACGGCCACGATCGGAATCCATACTATTGCAAGAGACCCACACAACAAAGATATATAACACTGGACAACAGTGAATGAGGGGATATGCGATGGTTGGGTATATATATATATATATATATGAAAGTGAAGAAGATATGAGAGATATGATGAAGGTTGTGGATGAGGAAAGGAAAACCCACATGTGTGATGGATGGATAACAAGTCGAGGTGGCGCATTATGAGATATTTTGCGTGTTTTCCGGGTCCTCTCATTTTGGACATAGCGGCCGACACGTTGCTTTGTTTCTTCCTCTCTTTCCTTTTTTTTTTTACCAACAGATGGCCAGGCGTCGTTTATACGTTGGGAAATTACTATAAAGTTCTATACAAAAAAATTAATATCAGAAAGGTCTCATTGATAACTCAAGCAGTTATATTGACAACTCAAGTAACTTGTATTGACATCTTCTTAGAACATTTCTGATATTAATTCTCATATAGAGAACTTTATAGTAATTCCCCTTTAAATGTTGCTAAAAACTCAATTGGGTTACCTCTAAATTCAGATAATACTTATAAAAATATTTAGCGATGGATCGTAACGATCTTTGTTTGCTTGCATTGTCCTCTTTCATATCTTTGGTCTGCTTTTTTTTTTGTTTAGTAATGAATATTTTGCTTTTTGACTTGTTTGTTGGGTTCTTAAAAATTAAAGGAGGGCCCTGCGTGGGTCAACTTGAAGAAGCTACGATCACAGTTTTCTTGTGATTTTTATAAACGTTGGAGCTGCCTCAGTCACACAATGCATAAATATCCATTCAAATGAAAACTGACCTCAAACATCATGAATCTTTCTTTTTATCCCTTTTCACAGGTAACAAACTCACCTACTGCTTTTAAAATCTGTAAATTAGTTACTTTTCTAATCTTATTTATAAAACATGAAGAGGTTTTTTTATCCTATTTATAAGTCATGCTATTAAATTTTTTATATAAATGCATCATTTTACCTTTTAGTTATCACTATGTAGACTATGTACTTTTACAGTAGATTGTATATCATATAGAGGCCAAGTTCAAAAATTATGTTTTTAAAAATAATTGATGAGATTTAAGATTTTTTTTTTATCATAATCAAACATATTAAAAATGACTATCTAACTCTACGGTTAAATGTAACGTTAAAATTGTCTAGGAACTGATTTTATTTCTGTCTTTATCTTTGATAAACATCATAAATTAAAAAGAAAAACAAAATCATGTACTGAATAAAGTAATTAACAAATTACATTTAAACCATAAATTTTTTTCTTAGAAGTGACTCACTGAGTACAATTATATTGCAGATATTGGCATGCAAATTTTAGAGCTAGAAAGCTCCTAACGATGGAAAGCCAAGAAGCTCGTGACAATGTTTTTTTTTTTTTTTGTTGGCCACTCTTGATTGTGGTGGGTAAGTTTTCTAATGAGAATTTTTGCGTACGATAGGGTTTGAACTCGAGATCCTGCTTAAGCGAAACCAATACCACTGAGACTAACTGCCGCTCGTAGCTTGTGACAATGTTTGTTTCACTCTTTGTTCCAACCTAACTTATGGATCATGGGCTTACAAGCTGCTGACCTCTATTTAGTAAATCCTTCAAAGATATTGGGCTCGGCCCAATACAATTTTGGCCCAAACAGTTGGTCATCATTCTAACATCTGATCATATGAATGAAATATTAGTTGTTTAAGCAAGTTTAGTCTGGCAGAAAAATTTAGTCCCTTGCAACGTGATAAACTCATGTTTAAATTTTCACTGGAAAATGTGACCATAGTGCTTTTAACAAGATCGTCTCCAATAAAAGAATATATAACTTAGGAATTTAACTCCAAACCTTAATTAAAAAAAAAAGTGTTACTTAGATAAAACTTCTCTGTATGAATAAAATCATTTTGATTTAATTCTGGCAAAATGGATAAATCATTCCAATTTAATTTTCAATGTTACGAAAAGGATAGCTAAAATATTTTTATCTTAACGAGATAATTAAAAATTTAAAACATAAAACTCTTTGGTCGTGTGTTTTAAGAGCCAACTAGTTAGGCGCCATCTTAGTACCTGTCTTGAAAAGTGGAAGACGCGAGGGATTATGACGCTATGGTCACTTAATAATGTGTTTACACTTACGTACTTGTATAAACCAAATATGTTGCTTGGCCCCACACACACACTCACACATAGTGTGTGTACATGTATGTGATTTCAATCTACGATGAACTTAGAACATGTTTGGTTCACTCTCAGAAGTGTTTCTAGAAGCACTTTTACGTAAATCGAAATAAAACTTCTCTCACGTATTTACTTCGGATTACGTATAATCACTTTTCCAAAGTTATTCTCAAACAGCTCTGGATTTGTTTTCACTTCTAAAACTGATTTCTTTTTTACAAAAAATCATATATCTATAAAAGAAGTTAATTTAGCCGTGCTTTTAGTTTCATCTAATTTTTAATTTGAATTTTTATTGGATTCTTATAGTTGCCCACTCAAAAGCATTAGCCCATAATAGGGATGAGCATAACTGAATCTTAATTAAATATCGAACTGAACCGAATCCATTTTAAGATAAAGTTTATTCAATTTTTATTGAAAAATCGAGTGTTAACCTTTACACCACAGGGAGAATATTTTATTTGATATGGTAAAAGTGATTTATAATTAGAAGGAATGATAATAAAACATGAGATCCTCTTTATGATGATAAATGCCTACATGGGACCCACACCATTCTAATTTCTATGAACAAACGATGACAACATTTGACCTATGGTGTGTCAATAGAATGACAACATAATGAGCACAGAAGTGAGAAAGTTTTGTGCCATATATAGACAGACGAAGAAATACCATTAGGGATGGAGAGACAGAGAGATGGTGTCATGAAGTAAAATTCTGATAGAACAGAAGTTCAGTCCAGAGGAGTGAGCCTGAGAACACATAGTGAATTGGCTTCATCCATCATCCCATTAATTAACTAATTAATTAATTTCATTGCTGATTTACTTTGTGTTCTCAGGTCACCCCTTTGGCCCACTCTGTTTCCCTCTGAATCACTCTTTAGAGTTCTCAGATCTGAATATGGATTCCATGTAAGTAGTTTCTCTATTTGTATCTCTGCTTCATTTACTTGAGGTTCTGGCCATCTTATATGCACGTGATCACTAGTAACTAAAGCTTGTATCTTTGCTCTACATTCACGTGCCAAATAATTTATGCATACACTCCCTCCTCCTGTCCTTAATTTGAAGTCTTAAAGATGATGGGGGCCAATGCATTAATGGAATGAAGGTGAGTGGTTGAGAGGTTTCATGTTTTTTTTTTCTTTCTTGGGATGATGGAGAGATTTTAATGACGCCTTCATTAATTGCCTTTCACATGGCGTGTCCATTCTGCTGCGGCCGCCGATGGGAGACTGGAAGATTAATGCAGAGGTGGTGGAGAAGAGTGGTCGGGGCGTGTGGAAGAAGACGTGGTCCGGTGAGAGGAGAAGAGATCGGAGACGCCATTGATGAGACGATGAGTTAAAAGCAGAGGAAGACTTGTCATCGGTGGTGGTGGTGGGGGGTTCTGAGATATCGCCCTTCAGAGACTTAGTTGATGAGTGCAAGAAGATGAACAAAGCGTGTGAGTGTCGAAGGATTCTTATAATTGATGAGAAGAAGAAGAAGCCATAGTTGTACCAGAAAGCTCTTCATTCTCTGGATAGAGACAACCGGAAAATGCGGTGTGGTTAATAAATTCAAGCGCTTATTACTTCACAGCACAGTAGTTAGTTAGAGTTTATGATGAGAGGGAGTAAAAAATTTATAGATATTTTTACATTTTAAGTTAATTTAAAATGAAAGTAAAAATATAAAAACATTTACTTTTTATTACGGGATCCACGTCAATTTTACACATTTCACTCTCATCTTCCTTGTCCGTGACCCCCCAAAAAAAAGCCAGACTCAAAATGAATTTTTGAAGATTGATTACATGTTTGGAAATAGTGTTTGAAAAGTGATTTTACGCAATCCAAAATAAATACGTAAAAGGAGTTTCATTTCAACTTACGTGAAAGTGCTTCTAAAAACACGGTTAAAATGTAGCTAAACATGTTGTAAATCATAACAAAACACGTCAAAAGGCACATGGATTGAACCGTGATAAGGTAAATTTAAGAGATTGATTGAGCTAAAAATACATAGACTCACACTTGTAAAATATCAAAATACAATTGATTTTGTGTAGAGTTTAATAATTAAAAAGAAAAGAAAAACGTTTAACAAGTTGGAGAACTGCTGGAAAGAACATATTTTAAACGGCATTGAATAGAGGGGTTGAGGCATAATATAAACCCAGTGGGGGGGGGGGAGAGGCAGAAGGTTAGACGCACGAGGTTAGGTAGGAATAGCACGTGTTTTTTTTTTTTTTGTTGGGAGGGGCGATGGAGTTAATAAAAAAAGAGCAAGAAATATAGAGAGATTGTGATTCAAAATTATTATTTTTTAGGTGGAGCATCTTATACCCTAAACTAACCCCACCTTAATTTGAACGATTTATAGAGGGTTTAAATTAATATTATTATTAAGAATTTAACATTGTCGTGTTTTCATAGGTCAAACCGAGGGATATTTGGTCAAGGCGCTACAAACCCTTTTTTAATTGAAGCTAGTGCTTGACAACTGTGACTCAAAATTATCATAAATATCTTAAGTAATAGTAAACTAATTTTCTCAAAAAGAAAAGAAAAATTAAAAAGAGCAATTATGTCCACAGTCACATCCGCAATAACGACAGAGGATTGTCAAAGTTCACATTTATTTGCCCTCAGATTTAATAAGGTCCCTCAAAAAGAGTAGCAGGTCCACTGTCCCGTGGCTTTTGTACCGCCTTACGTTAAGCAATAAATTTTTTTTTCAAATTTTATATTTTTAAAAATATTTATTCATATATTACAATTAAATTTATTTTTTAAGAGAACGAATTTAAAATTGTACTGAATTCATTCACCTGAAAAATAAATTTACTACAATTTTTCTAAACTCATTCATGGAGGAATAATATTTTTTTTCTTATTTTATCCTTTAATGAACAAGTTTGGGGGCCTCACCCCCAATGCCCTCCCCCACTCCCTGAAAAAAATTATTATTATTTTTAAATTTCTTCCCCCGTTTAAAAAAAATTGTTATTATTTTTTAAATCTATCTAAATTAGCCTATCAGAAAAAAAAAAATTAAATTTTTAAATCTCTCCCTTAACCTAAAAAAAAAAGTTATTATTTTTTAAATATTCTCAAACTAACCCTTTGTAAAAAAATAAATCTCTATAAATTATTTTAATAAAAAGACGAACGTGAAAAATATAAAATATTGCATTTATAATTTATTCACTTTCTCATTTTTTTTAAATTAAAAAAGGCTAATGAATAAACTTCAAATTGAAAAATCACTTTCTCACTAAAAATATTAATTTCAATTTGAAATGATTGTTTTCTGTGAGGAAGTGATTTTTCAATTTAAAATATATTCATTAGCCTTTTTTAATTTAGAAAAAATGAGAGAGTGAATACGTTATAAATGCAATGTTTTATATTTTTTACATCAGTCTTTTTATCAAAATAATTTATAGGGATTTATTTATTTTTTAAAATGTTAGTTTAGAGAGATTTAAAAAATAATAACTTTTTTGAGGTTGGAGAGAGATTTAAAGGTTTTATTTTTTTTCTGATGGACTAATTTAAAAAGATTTAAAAAATAACAACAATTTTTTTAAATGGAAGGAGTGATTTAAAAATAATAATAATTTTTTTTAAGGGGTAGAGGGTGATTGAAAAATAATTTTTTCTTTCCTTAAAACGGAGTGGGAGTGAGGGTGGGGCGTTGCGGGGAGGGGGTGGTTTGTTGGTGGGTCCCTCTAGGGAATAAAATAAAGAAAAAATATTATTCCCTCAGTTTCGATCATTAACATAACGAGTATGAGGAAATTGTACTGAACTCGTTCTTCAGATGAACGAGTTCGGTACAATTTTAAATTCATTCTCTTTAAGAATAAGTTTAACTATACTATATGGATAAATATTTTTAAAAGTGTAACATTTGAGGAAATTTTTTACTGTTTAACATAGGACAGTACAAAAACCCTGTCTCATTGTATTTTGTAGATGCAATATAAAATAAGTTGAAAAAAATATCCATATATATTTTTATGTTTAAAGTTATATTAAATAGTTCTGATATTTTAAACTCTAATTTTAAATATTTATAAATATTTTTCTATCTCTGCAGAATATTCCATGCTGAAGTCACTTTGCTTGTTTTTGTACTCAATCGAGTAAAATAAAACTCGGGCGAGTGACGTCAACTTGCAACTCGTACCCTAGCTTAAAATAAAACTTTCCTTGCATTATACTCTTAATGGATTGATTTAAAAAAAAAACGACTTAACAATCTGTCTCTTTCCAAATTCAAATCATCATCCTGTAAATTTTATAATGCTCATGGATTTTCAATTTAAAATTCAAGCTTTTCGCTCACTATAACAATCGCAGCAGGTTGCATCCCTCTCCACAGTTTCCATTACACAGGTCTGAGCAGAGAAGATTTCACCGGGAAACATGTCCGACGCGGTTGTTCACGTGGCTCTCTTCCCTAACGCCGGCATGGGTCACCTAACTCCATTTCTGAGACTCGCTGCCTTGCTCGTGAACCGCCATTGCCGAGTCACTCTCATCACACCTCAGCCCACAGTTTCCATGGCTGAATCCAAGCTTCTCTCTCGCTTTCACTCTGCTTTTCCTCAGGTCTCCGTTCTTCCCTTTCATCTCCTCCCTTTTGATGCTTCCACTGCAAACTCCGACGACCCATTTTTTCTCCAGTTCGGAGCAATCCGTCGCTCCTGCCACCTTCTTCCTTCTCTTCTCTCTTCGGTTTCTCCTCCTCTCTCTGCTTTTGTCTGCGACATGACTCTGATATCCCCTGTTCTTCCAATTACAGAGAACCTTCGCCTTCCAATATTCATCCTCTTCACTTCTTCAGCTATGATGTTATCCTTCTTCTCATACATTCCCAGATTCATTCCATCCATTTCTGGAATTGATTCTGTTGAAATCCCAGGAGTTTCAACCGTACCCAGATCTTCAATCCCCCCACTGCTTCTTCTCCCCAACAATGTCTTCGCTAAGATAATATTAGAAGACGGTCCCAAGCTTCCCAGATCATGTGGGATTCTGGTGAATTCATTCGAAGCACTAGAATCGAATGCGCTTGAGTCTCTTAATACAGGGAAAGTGGTCAAAGAATTGCCCCCTGTTTTCCCAATAGGTCCTTTCGTGCCATGTGAGTTCGAGAAGAATGAAAGAGAAGAACAGAGGAGTTCTTCTCCATTGAAGTGGCTTAACGATCAAACCTCCGGGTCCGTCGTGTATGTGAGCTTCGGGAGCAGACTAAGCATGGTAAGAGAACAGGTCAGAGAAATCGGAAACGGGTTGCTGAAATCCGGGTTTAAATTTCTGTGGGTCGTGAAGGATAAGAAGGTGGACAAAGAAGAAGAAGAAGGCTTAGAAGAAGTGGTTGGGCTTGAGCTGATGAAGAGACTAGAGTCAAAAGGTTTGGTGGTAAAAGAATGGGTTGATCAAAGTGAGATTCTGAGTCACGAGTCAGTGGGAGGGTTTATGAGCCATTGCGGATGGAACTCGGTGGCGGAAGCAGCATGGCACGGTGTGCCCATTTTAGGGTGGCCTCAGATTGGAGACCAGAAGATTAATGCAGAGGTGGTGGAGAAGAGCGGTTGGGGCACGTGGAAGAAGACGTGGGTTTGGTCGGGAGAGAATCTGGTGAGAGGAAAAGAGATCGGAGAAGCCATTGATGAGATGATGAAGAGTGAAGCTTTGAAGGTTAGAGCAGAGGAAATCAAAGAGGCGGCGAGGAAGGCCGTCGACGGGGGCGGGAGTTCTGAGATTGCTGCTCAGAGGCTGGTTGATGAGTGGAAGAAGATGAACCGTTCTGGTTAGGGTCAATGGCTTCCTTTGGTTGAATAAAATTTTCTATTGGAAAAAAAAAAAAAAGGCTTGCTTTTTACATGTACTCGTTCAAGCTAGTATCAGTTGAATAAAAATTGGGACTCTGACTTTTTTAACCGATGAAATTAGATAAATCAATGTATTCCATTATTTTCTTAAACTAATTTATCTAACTAATAAATTTATACCTATATTTGTATGGATGTGATACTACAAGGGTTTTTTTATAATCTAATTTATACCATAAATGAGGTTTTAGATTTAAAATAGAAGGGAGTGTATTTTTGGTTGTTGTTGCAAAAAATATATTTATTCAACAGCATTTTTATGGTATAATCTAATTTTTAGGCTTTTTAAGAAATCCTCAATAAATATATTTATTCAATAGCATTTTTATGCATTTTCAAAATGGCGAATAACAGCAAAATTCTCTTTTATGAATCTCAATTTACGATTTGGAATAGCTATTCACTATGAAGTTCCTACTTCACGTAAGATTGACTTTTGTTGCAAATTTATCTTACTAGCCCTCTAGATACTAATAAAAAAAACAAGAAGGATCCATTGCTGAATCTTTATATAATTAGTTGTCATCATTTTAATTTCTATTGTTGTTTCATAAAGCCAAAGTTGTTATTTGTTATGATTAATATGAGATTAGTTTTGGAAAAGTGATTATACGCAATTCGAGGTAAATATGTTAAATGAGTTTTGTCTCGACTTATATGGAAATGATTCTAGGAGTGGTTGACAAACAAGCCATTTAAAGTTGGCATTGATCTCAATGAACCTACTGACACTTGTGAATAGGGATCAGCAACGGGCTGGCCCGATGGCCAACCCATAGCTTGCCCGTTTATTTTGTAGTGGGTTCATGTTAGCCCGTAACCCGGTACAAACCCAAAAAAATAGGTTGGGGGAAAACTCGGTCAGATTTTGGTTAATTGCGGGCTAGTTCGTTTAAATTTTTTTTTTTTTTAAAAAACCTCTGCTACAATTAAAGCACTTTGGAAAAGATGAGAAGGAGAACCAAAAAAAAAACAAAAAATAAGACCAAGTTCATTGGGCCTCTAGAGTCATGTAGCAAAAGAGAAGAATAAATGAGGATAGAAGTTGTTGCTGCAATCAACACAATAATTACCTGGCAATTAAGATCAGCCTCATAAACATTGAAATGGTGAGCAAAAAACTGAAACGAAAGACAATAAGAGGAAAACTAAAATAGATTGAAACAAGTTTGGGTGAATACAAAAGGATCCATATCTGAAACATGTGGGAAGGCATGGATGAATGAGCCATTGATAGATATGGATGAAGACATGTACGACGGCGCTCTTGAACTTGATCTACAATGTGTAGGAAGGTTATCGACGGCATGGA
>QFDD01006425.1:0-13166 GCA_006871305.1 Vachellia collinsii | reverse complement strand
AACGACATGGCATCTTGCATGTTTAGAAAACACGATCGATTGTGTTGACTGATTCATTCATTAGGTATTATGTCATTGGAAATTTACGGGGAAGATAAAATCATATGGACTTGCAAAATAATGAAGAGATGAAGTCTCTAGTAACCAATAATGATATGTTATTTTAATACTTAAGCATGTAAACCAAAATAAGAGTCATGAATCACTCATGAAATTAAATAAATTATGAAAAGTGTAGTGATCGATTTCATATCTGTTTGAGTTAAATATATTGGCCCTCATGTTGGTGGAGAAAAGGTGAAAGTGGCACTATCCTGTTTAACAGCAAAACGACAATCCCATTGCTATAGGAATAAAGCTTGTTTTGCGAAATAATGAAACGCGGAATATTCCTGCACTCATAACTAAACTTTATATTTATATGTGCCCATTATCATACTTCATACATTTTCTATTGCCTTCATATATAAAATAATACACCTGCACTCATAATTAGACCTGGAGCTTCCAATAAGAGATGTTTTAAACATAAAGAAATACATATGCTTTGAAAAAAAATTTAAACTTAGAACATCGCACCAAAAAATTAAGAGTTTTTTTTCTCTCGTTTCAAAACTATAATTTTCACCTCGTAGAAAATGATTTTTAAAAAATATTTTTCAACTATTTTTAATCTTTAAAGTGTATTATAAACATACATTAAATAGATTTAGAATCTTCTTAGATTATTCAATAGTTTGGTTCGATTTGGTTTAGGATAAAAACTAAACCAAACCAATTGATAGATTCAGAAAAAATTGGGAACTGATTGAGTTTTTTTTTAAAAGAAAGTTTAGTTTCATTTTTTTTTACTATTTGATTTAAAAAAAATAGAATGGCTTGTGCATACAATTATATTCACAATAACACGTTGATATTTTAAAATGATAATTACTCCTTTAATATAAAACTTTTGCAGCTCAGTTTCTTCATTAAAGCTATCTTAAACTAATGATTGGAGGTTTTAATATTTTAAAACCACATATTTGACAAAATATGTTTTACAAATTTGGTATATTGCTGGGTGCCCCAACTGCTGTTAAGGGGCGACCATAAGGTTGTTGGGCTTTTCCAAATAGGGCTTGAAATGGGATTTAAGTGTTTAAGAAAGGTCCAACTGAATCTACAAGTTTGGTTTACGTTTCAGGCCTCCTATTTTTTTTTTTTAAAAAAAAGGCGTTTCGAACCAACAGGGACAAGCAAGATTAATGAAGGGAAAATGAATTTGGAAGGCCTCACCCAAATCATTTTCAGTTTTTCACTTTGCGCCATCCTCCATTTCTAAAGGATAAAGTTGACAACGTTCCAAGTTGCAGCACAATCTATTTCTGAAGCAAAATCCGTGGGAGCTTGGGCAGTGGTGTCAATGGCTGCCTTTAGCATAGGCATCGCTCCAACAAGTGTTGCTGCCGCTGCTGCAAGGCTGAATCACTCTCATTCCAGAACCAGAATTTCTTGTGTTGGATGGGTACGCACTTGTTCACTTTCCCCTTCCCTTTCCCTCCCTCCTCCCACATAAAACACCTGTGGATCCAAATTTGATTGTTCACTTGTGCGAAGAAAGGACCCAGAAGGCGTGCTTGGACCACCCCAAACCGGACACCTTGCTAGACTTGAGTTTAAGAGACGCCTTGAGAGAGATGCGGAAGCGCGCGAAGCCTTCGAGCGTCAAGTCCGCGAACAGAAGGAACGCCGTCAAGTTCTTCGTCAAGTAATTCTATCCATGCTTTCCCAATTTCTTATTCTGTATCCCTGCTTCCATCCTTATTTATACTGTTCCCGCTTTGGTTTTTGCAGTCTCGGGTTGTTCCGGATACGCACGAGGAGCTCGTTGAATACTTCCTTGACACAGAAGCCCAGGACATCGAATTCGAGATCGCGAGAATGAGGCCTAGGTATACCCTTTCCATATTGCCTCCAAATCTTGTGTTCTGCTTTTCATCCCACCAAGGCACTGGTTTTGTTTGTTTTAAATCCTGTATGCCAGCATTCCTAATATATTTACTCCACAATTGCTGCCATGTTCCTCTGAGCAAGCTTCTATAGGTCATCATTTTAATTTAGAATTTACCCTTTTATTAACGCAACAAAAAATTTTATATCTTCTTATCATAGGTCATAATGGTGTTGGACCGCAGAATTTTGAGAATTCGATCCTCCTCTGTTCTTTTTTCCCCCTAGTTCTTCTGTCTGAAAATTTTCCTTTTAGGCTCTAACTACTTTCTTTTGCAGACTGAATGAGGAATTCTTTCAGCATCTGCAACTTGAGTTGGGAAAACTTCGCTTTTCTGTTTCAAAAACCCAGGTTCCTTTATATAAACTTGTTATATTTTGGGTCCTATGTACTAGGCTAGAACTAGAATCTAATTGCATGGAAGTTTTGGTTTGTGGAGGACATGGAGGATAGAGTGATTGAGCTGGAGGCTCTGCAGACAGCCTTACAGGAAGGAACAGGTTTGTTAGACTCCCCACTCACCCAAGGAAAAACCACATTTTAGGACTTGAGCTCCTGCTCAACCACTGTAAACTCATTCCTAATTTTTTTTTTTTTTTTAATACAGAAGCCTATGATAAGATGCAAAGTGAACTTATCACCGCCAGGGCTAACCTAACCAAAATCTTGTCGTCAAAAGATGTGAAAGCAACTGTACGGCCTGATCGCTCATTCTTTGAAGGGCTAATTCCTTTCTCTTTCCCACCCCAACTTCGTGTGTAATTTAATCGAGTCAAACTTATGATGAATGGATGCAGTTACTAGAGATGGTGGAGCGCAATGAAATCAATAGATCCTTGTTGGCTCTTCTTGATGAAAACATAGCAAATGCTCACAAGAGTAACCAGGTAATGGCAATTGGAAGTGTTTTTTTCTCCCGTCTAGTAGTGTGATTCTATGGACGTGGCATTCGAGCTTGGGCGGAATTATCCCATGATTACTCGCTAATAACACAGTACCATTATTTGCACCGTTGCTTCATGAAATGACGTGTTTATATATTATCTGAGTTGCAGAAACAGGCTGCGGAATTCATGGAGACGCTCCGTGGGGCCGTTGTCAAGTACATTACAGTGTAGCTTAGTATTCTTCGGGGTTATAAATATTCTTGTTAATGAGACGACCTGATCGAGCAGGAAGTGTCGCAGCCGAAGGAACTAATAAGATCGATTTTGCTTGCACATGTATTCGGTGGGCTAGGTATTAAGGAAGTATGGAAGAAATCACACTTTGTGTGCCATGTGTGCCTTGTTGTTTAGGTAGAAGCCCACTCAGGAATGCTTCCACGAATGTCATAATAGACTAAGCCTTGCACAAGATTCATATCAAAATCCGGCAAACAGACTTAAATGTATCGTTCTGATATTTAGAAAACAGGGCTTCCAACTCTTAACATATTCGACATCTGTAATCTTATTCTTTCCACCGAATAAAATGCAAGTGAAGCTTTTATTGTGGTTCTGTTTGTTGC
This sequence comes from Vachellia collinsii, assembly GCA_006871305.1. Taxonomy (NCBI): domain Eukaryota; kingdom Viridiplantae; phylum Streptophyta; class Magnoliopsida; order Fabales; family Fabaceae; genus Vachellia; species Vachellia collinsii. Next base: position 9,663 of record QFDD01006425.1, on the reverse strand, counting down.
GTTTCAAGTAGAGGATTTTCAGTCTCATTCGCAAGTAGAAGCCTTGTGCCATGTGAATGATGAAAATAGTTCAAGTTCTTTTTTCGTTTTTTCTTTTGTTGTATGGGGGTGAGGACTTGTGAAACGCAGTGGCCATATAACATGAGGGTGCTCTGCTGCGTGCTTATCTTTTCCGTAATGGTAATTCTTCCATGGAATGTGGTTATGGCTTATCACTCACGGTGTGACTGTTAAGTTTTAGATATGATGGCTATCACTCATGTTACTGTTTTCATATATTATTGTGGTGCATCGCATTAGTAATCAAAATGTGGAATCTGAGGGTTGAGTAGGATCGCTTGCATAACTCTTTCACCAAAGTCAACCTTTTTTGGGTTAAGTTTATCAGGGCTAAATATAATTGGAAGGATGGAATGCCGAAGAACCCTCAGTGCCGTAATGTTTCCTACTTCTGGAGAAGTCTCAGCGTTGTTTGGGATGATCTTGCTCTCGGTCTTAAGTGGGATGTTGGGAATGAGAAAACAACATGTTTTTGGACCGATAGCTGGATTGGAGATCTAGGACCCCTTTCACATCTCTCCTTTGGTCCTATTGATGACGTGGATGCGTGTAAGCTCGTCTGTCATTATACCGTCGAGAATGGACAATGGAACTGGGGTGAACTCCAATCTAAGCTCCCGCACTATATTCTGGCAGAGCTGAGGAGCCGTAATCCACCCACTGCGACAGGTCCTTAGGACGTCATTCGTTGGTCATGGGGACCGGGTAGAGATTTTACAGTCGCCTCTGCATACCACTTAGTAAGAAACGATTGCTGGGCAAATGAAGATCCCATTTGGAAGCTAGCTTGGCAATGGCAGGGACCGCAAAGAATTAGGATGTTTCTTTGGCTTATTATGAATGATGCACTGCGTACAAATAGGGAGCGAAAGCGACGGCACATGTCTGATATTGATGCATGTTCAATATGCCTAGGAGGCACAGAGGATATTGACCATGTCTTACATAAGTGTAAGCTGGCTGTGGCAAGCTGGGAATTAATCGTGCCAACACAGCTTCTTCCGCAATTTCTAAGTATGCCTTTCAAGTGCTGGCTGCAAGGCAACCTTAGATCTAAAGAGCGCAATCCCCATTGGTGTCTAATGTTTGGAATAGTATGCTGGCGCCTGTGGAATGCGAGGAACTACAAGTTGTTTCGTGGAGATGATCTACCGCCGTACCGGCTCATTAATGAATCCCTCTCCCTGGTAGATTACTCCCTAAGGAGCTCTGAACTCCAATGGATTATGATTTAATATGGCTTTACGCTAGCCCCGTGCTTCTTTCTTGTCTCTCTGTTCTGCTTTTCTGTATTTTCATTTCTTTATCTTTTCTCGGGCCCTTTGCCCTTTATTGTAATCTCTTTTGAGTAATAAATTACCTTTTCACTAAAAAAAAAAATCAAAGTCATGTTGTCCATACTCTTTCCCTTTTTTTGAGTCCCATAGATATTTATTATATAAAAAAATAATAGTAATATTTTGATTAAATAGAATATAGATAATGTAACACTATGAAGGTATAGGTATTTTTCAACCAAAGCTCAAATGCCATTAAATCTCACATTAATAATAACATTTTATCTGTCTTTTTTGTGAATCTCACATATATTTATTATAATGAGTTATGGAAAGAAAAAATAACTAAAAGAAATTGATGAGATATGGAATTAAAAAATAATTGTAATATTTTTATTGGATGCTCGACAGTAATTATTTTTCCACCAAAGCTAAAATGTCATTAAATCGTCACGTTAATTAACGCCTGCATTAAAATTCGATGACCGTCATACTTTCATATCATGAATGAACACCTTATGGTTTCTAGTTTCTACACTAGTTAGATCTCTCCTCAATAATCATGACCAAAGTATAAACAAAATTTCTAACCATTTCACACATTAAATTATAAGTAAAATTGTGCATTAACAAAAAATTATTCTCCTTTTACTTTATAAATAGAGACAAATGAGTAATCCTTTTTATAAGTTACATGTGACTAATAAATTAGGTTTGCCAAAAAATAAATTAAGAAGATTCAAAATTTAGTTAAAAATATTTGTTAAAGATCATAAATATTTAAAAATTATAAATTTTTTCTTTAAAATACCTTTATTTATCAAAAGTGTGAGTGAGAATGAACAAATAATAGTTAATTATTGTAGTGAGACATATTACTCTCGCTTATCTTTGATATAATATTTCCTTCAATGACAAAATTTAACTATAAATTATACCTTATATTAAAAATGGGAGAGACTAAAATTAATGAGAGAAAGAATAGAACATAATACTAAAAATTTTACACAAACAATTATTATTTATTAATTCTCTTAGTTAATAGAATTTAAAAATTGCCTTAAATATTAGTACATGGAAGAAGGCAAACTCTCGTTCCTCTCAGACACGTTTCTCTTTCTTTTTGTCGTTTCCCAAACTTAAACGTGACCTTCTTTCGTTTATATAATCGACTGTTAATGTAGTAATAGGCGTAAGTCAGACATGCTAAAGAAGAAACAAGGGAACCGAATGCAGAGGGAGATCGGGTAGCAATATTAAACGAGACACGCAAGGCCACCTGTTGTTTGCTAGAGAGTGAAGGAGCCCACAATTTCACACGTGTCAATCTCTAGTTATGCATGGCTTCACCTTCCGGTTCTTCTTAAAGCTTCCCTCTTCCCACCTCTCTCCCAGCGCCCAGCTCTCGCTTCCCACTACATGTACTCTTCTCTGCACTGCACCTCAACTTCTCATTCGTCTTCGCCTGGCTCAGCTGCCATGGCGATTCATGCCTTCACTTTCAGCATCAACTACGCCTTCTTGTGGACGTTGTTGGGACTGATTTTGCTAGGAGGGCGTCAAGCAGCGAGGTTAGACCGGCGCGAGTCGGTGATTCAATTGCCTACTTGGTCGGATGAGCCGGTGGGTGTTGACGGAGAAGTAAGCACTCGGTGGGCTGTTCTAGTGGCGGGTTCATCTGGCTATGGAAATTACAGGCATCAGGTGAGTTTGGTTTTAAATTTCAATTAAATTAAGTATTGTTTCCCTTCCTTTTTATCCGTATGAAATAATCAACTTTAGGGGTAAGGAAAGAGTTTAGGGCTGGTTTGGGAACCAAAAATAATTTTTTTACCGAAATATATTTTGAAAAATGTCTTTTGCGTAAAGCATAGTAAAAAGTGAAAATTTATTTGAATAGATATTGTAAAACTGATTTTTTTTAGTGAAAAGTAAAATAAAAAAATGAATTTCATTAAATAATATATATTATTTTATCTTATGATAAAATAAGGAAAAAATAAAATAATAAAAGGTAGTTTGAATGTTCCAAATCGCTACTTAACATATATAGATTGTGACTTTTTACTATTTAGAATTTTACATCTAGGTCACGACCTGGAGTATTTCATGTTACGATTTTAAATTTTCAAGTAATATTAAGATCCCGATTTAGAATGCATTTTGAGTAGTAGATTCTGGGTAGTAGACCGAGCTTTTTTTCTCTTTTTTCACCAAAATGCATTTTGGGGCTAGCATGTATTTTAGATCCTAATATGCATTTTTCCAAATGAATTGTCAAACACTTCTAGAGGCTCTAAAATGCATTCCTCCTAACTTGGAAAACGAGTTTGCCAAACATACTGTTTTTTGAAGATAGATATGTATATATGAAAGTGCAGGCGGATGTGTGTCACGCGTACCAGGTGCTGAGGAAAGGGGGGCTTAAAGAAGAAAACATAGTGGTGTTTATGTACGATGACATAGCTACGAACGAGTTGAATCCCAGGCCTGGAGTCATCATCAACAATCCACAGGGACCAGATGTATATGCCGGCGTCCCTAAGGTAATTTTGATGACCCCTTTTAACATGTCAGTAGAACATATGAACTTTGTAATACTTCAATGAAGCATGGATTAATAATCAAAGAAAAAGGTAGTATAAAAAAAAAAATCAAAGAAAAAAGGCTTAGATTACAGAAGAAGATACTCATTATGCCACTTTATTCAATGAATGAAATTGATGACATTGACACACACACATTGGTTGCAGGATTACACAGGAGAGAATGTGACAGCAGAGAATCTGTACGCAGTTATTCTCGGCGATAAGAGTAAGGTGAAGGGTGGAAGTGGGAAGGTGATCAAGAGTCAGCCCAATGACAGGATTTTCATCTTTTACTCTGACCATGGAGGCCCTGGTGTTCTGGGTGAGCCCAACTCTTGCTGATTTGTCTCTATTCATGTCCAAACTGCGAGCATTATTTTTCATGCAGAAGCAACCAGAGTCGTTAGAGCTCAGTAACTGCGTTTTCAATTACAGGGATGCCAAACTTGCCATACATTTATGCTAGGGATTTCATTGAAGTTTTGAAGGAGAAACATGCATCTGGTGGCTACAAGGAGATGGTGAAAACTGAGAACATGTGAACCGCCTGTCTGAAAAGAACGAAGATGCTTCATGGTAAATACTAACTAAACATGTCGCGTTTTGGGGTTGTGCAGGTTGTATATGTGGAAGCTTGTGAAAGTGGGAGCGTATTTGAGGGTTTAATGCCAAAAGATCTGAATGTGTATGTAACAACCGCATCAGATGCAGTAGAAAGTAGCTTTGGAACATACTGTCCTGGAATGAATCCTCCTCCTCCTCCAGCATACATCACTTGCCTTGGGGATGTGTACAGCGTTGCTTGGATGGAGGACAGGTGAGATGAACACCTTAACACTGAATATTCAACTTCTAAATGTTGAAACTGACCCCTGGCGATTGACTTCGCTTCAGCGAGACTCACAATCTGAAGAGAGAAACTATAGAGCAACAATACGAGACGGTAAGATACAATATACGCACGCTGACACTTTAGTGTGACCTTGCTTATTAGTAATTTGGTTGTGCAGGTGAAGAGGCGGACTTCCAATTCAAACAACTTTGCTCTTGGTTCGCATGTGATGGAGTACGGGGATACCAGCATCAAGCCTGAAAAGCTTTATATGTATCAAGGTTTTGATCCTGCCACCGTCAACTTTCCTCCCCAAAATAGGTGGCCTGGAGAGCAAATGGAAGTGGTTAACCAGAGAGACGCAGATATTTTCTTCATGTGGCAAATGGTCATCATCTTTCTCTTATAAAACTGAACTATCGCTCCATGACCATTCACATTAATGAAAATTGATTTGACGTTTCAGTATAAGAGATCAGAGAACGAATCGGAAAAGAAGGCAGAAATCCTGAAGCAGATCAAAGAGACGTTGAGGCACAGAAGGCATTTAGATGGTAGCGTGGAGTTGATCGGAACGTTTCTATTTGGACCGGCAAAAGGTTCCTCTGTTTTAAACTCAGTCAGACCATCCGGATTGCCACTGGTGGATGATTGGAAGTGCCTAAAGTCAATGGTAAACAGTACACATCCCCTAACTTTAATTTGCAAGTATGCTGGAATAATTTGTAAGAAGGCATTGAATTGAAGATGAACACGGGGTTGCAGGTGAGGGTCTTTGAAACTTACTGTGGATCGCTGACTCAGTATGGGATGAAACACATGCGTTCGTTTGCCAATATCTGCAACAATGGCGTTTCAGAGACCTCCATGGAGGAAGCTTCTATGGCGGCCTGCGCCGGCCATGATACAGGGCTCTTGCATCCATCCAACACTGGTTACAGTGCCTGATCTTTTGGGCTCTTCTTAATTGCAGCCATCATCCTGGTTTATGAATTGTCGTCTTTTATGATGCCATAATTCGTGTTTCATGTAAAAGAGAATTTATTCATTTAAGAAAATATTTTCAACTTGGAAATACGAAGCTAACCATATAAATCTTGTCAACTTCTTGAGAAGTCCGTTTTTCAGTGTTTACCCAAAAATTATAAAATATACCATTTTCCTTTTGACAAGTCCACTTCAGACGAACTAAACTGAATCCACCCCTAAATTTCTCGTTCTTATTCTTTTTTATTTAAAGAAAAGTCTAGGTCTGGGTCGTTTTTTGGGTCAAAGCATGAATCTGTAGTTGACTATTTGTTAGGCTGTTTATAATTCATTCGAGACCGCTTGGATGTTATTGGGCCTTTAATCCGGCTCCTATGAGGCTCCAAGCCCTCAACCAGTGGATTCTTTGCAAGTAGCATTCTAACGGTGGAAACATGAAGTAAGAAAATTTGCTTTTTAAATCGAGATTAACGCCTCTCTATGATGCAGCATTTTTTTTTAATCTCACCTCACATGAAAAGAATCATGTCCCCGAATGCAATTGAGAAGAATGGGAGCGTTGTTTCCACAAGTTAGTCAAGTGTACATATTTTCTCCAATAATCTTGAGAAGGCATCCTATGCAAATCAACTTGGTGCACTTGGGAAAATAAAATAACTTGAATGTCAGTCCTGATGTTTAGAAGCATGTCATTAGTCAAAGAAGACAACACATGCATGCGCCTCCTTAACTAATAAGTCAGCACATTATCATGTAGATTGATTTAATTAATATGTGAGAAATTGATTGATCGTTGAATCTTATTGATATAAGTAGGAAAGGGACGAGAGGGGGGGGGGAGAGGGAGAGAGAGATTTGATGAAGCAGGAGATATATATAGTGGTTGTCACATGCATGATTGTAAAGTTTTATGAATGGCAAGGGGATAAAATGGAGGAAGAGGGTGATGATTCCAAACTCCACTGCCTCAAACCTCGTCTGTCTGTCATCTCATCACTTAATTCTCATATAATTGTTGCCATAATTGGGCGCCATCTATTATTATTATAATTTTTTTTTGGGTGGGGGGGGGGGCAAATAAACCAATTATGCTATATGGTGTTGCCAGAAATTGAGAAGCTGAAGGAGGCATAATGAAAAGAGAAAGGGCACCGAGGGAGAGGGTGTAATAATATCAGTCATCACGCATTCAGACAACAGATCATGCATGATGCCCATGGTGCATGTGTTTCCGTGCTGCAACAGTTGACCTACCAAACACTCATTTATTACTCACAAACACATACACACATATATACATATACATATATATATATGTATGTGTATAACACCAATTCTTAATGCGCGCTCGCACACACGATATACTACAGTCTTTTCGCATTATTATTATCATGTAAATTGGATGTTATGATTAAGCAGGCAGCGGTAGTGGATTAGGACTAATTATATCCAACGTATTCTTAACATTTGCCACCACTTATTACCTCCCCACATTATCGAATGCACCAAATTTGAAGGTTTCAGCATTGGGAGGTGAGCCCCGGCTGACATTTCACTAGCCTAGCTAGGTAATTTTTTTTTTTGCCGTAAACGGTCTTGTTCTTCATATGAAATCATGGCTATGAATGTGATACTGGTCAGTGATGAAGTTGGTGGGTGTTTATTCGTATTCAGTAATAACTATAATGGCCATAATAAATAACAATAATTACAGGCATTTGGAACAGTAAAGGATTCATAATCATTAATTTATTTAATGATTATAAATAATATGGATCCAAAGCAGCGGCAAGCGCAGCAACAAGCCAGTTTCGCCTGTCCATTAGGCTTCAGTCATCCCTTCCAACTTCAGGAGCAAGTATCGGTGGTGTAAGAAAATGAAAGTCAACCACAACACCCATAGGGGCATGCGGATCATGGATTTATTTAGATTTGGCAAAAATGACTTTTATTCTATCCAACTCTCACAGGATGAAGTTGGAGTCAAAATCAGTTAGTATGACATGATTTATGTCTGGTTTGTATTAAGAAGTCAGTTTTTTTTTTTTTTTTGGACAAAATCAATTACAAAGTGAGAACTGAAAAGGGCTGGAAATGCATGATCAAGACAACCAAGTGATGGAATGGAAGATTAGAATTTGATCACGTGCGCCATATACTGGAGTGCAAGATCCCCACGAGCTTATATGCTCATTCTTTGAGACGACTGATGATAAATTCGCGTGTGGTGCCTTCCTTTTACATACACTTGAAGAGTCTGAAATTTCTGTTCTCTGCGCCACCTTTCGATTATAGTTCTCTGATATATTGATGGAACTGGTGCATGCATATAGTAGGGGGAGTTAAGAATGATTAGACGTTTGAAATAATGGGAAGCATATAGGATAAGCTAGCAGTGCAAATTTGCTTGGAGGGGGGTTGCTTTGAATGTAAAGGTGGGGGAAAAGGTCACAGGATAGCTTCACTCTTTGTCTCGAGTGTTTGGCTTGCTTTGCACACATAATAAAATAAAATACTTTTTAGGTCTACGTATGGCCTACTCGTACTCATCTTGCTTAATCTTTACTTCATACCCTCAACAATTAAAATATCCAACGCCCCCTACATCAAGTTGCCCGATTATACGTACCCAAAAAGACTACTTTTGAGTCTTCAATCCATTCCCTCCCTCGTCTAAGCGCACGATACATACACTGTTATTGCTGTAGGACTGCTTTTGAAACTGAGGAATTTGGCAGGGGCACAACATTTGAGGTGGTAACATGTAATAAAAGTAACTGGACAAGTGAAGCGCATAATATTGGCGCCCAATACAATGTTAGAGGAAATCAAAGTTCATGTGGAACTGGGAAGGATATAAGCAAGTGTGTGTATCGGCAATCATTCAAATCGAGCCCACTTACCCCCTCGCTCCCTCAGCTCAGTCATTCATACAGTGCTTAACCAAACTAGTATATATTGTCATACATCAAAGTAATTATATCCAAGTAACTAATAAAGCTGATAAAAATGAACAATATGTGTGTGTGGGGTCACGTGTGTTGAAAAATCATGTTTAAACTAATTAAGATAAAATTCCTCTCACATACTTATATTGTAAATGTAAATCACATTGGAAGAGTAACTTCTACCACTAATCTAAATTGGCTTTAATAACCCTATTTTGATTAATGTTTGCAAAGTATGTTTATATAAATTGAGACAAAAATTATCCTACATGTACCAATGAAAAGTGGTGGCATGTGTTCAGGGCCAATTTGTTATTGAGTCTGGGGGGTAGAATCAGTAGCTTGTGCTTTGCTTAGTCCTGGGGCCGGGGTGAGGAGTGAGTGGCAAGAGAATACATATATTATATATATATATACACACACATAGAAATGGAAGAGAATGAAAGGGGATGGGATTGAAGAGGGCGTAGGATTGGGGGGTGGAGACAGACAGGGAGGGATGAGAGAAGGATAGCGTCTCAGACTTTAGCTTGACTACTTGTCCAGCCAGCTCCATTGTTTAGTTACCAACGGAAAAGCGCACAACACAAAAGCTGAGCAGTAGGCGGATAAGCGGATGAAGCGATCCTTGACGTGCCGGCACCCACAACTACCAACCACCTTCTACCACGTGTCGCCCTCCTTGTGGCCCGTCCACTCCTAGACATGACTTAACCCCCAAACGAAACAAAAGGTTGGGGCCCACTTCCTGAACGGTGAGGCTAATGATGTGGGGCAGCCACGCCACGCCACGCCTGGCCTGACCTCACGTACTCCTGACCACTGTTCCCGAAGTGGGTCCCCCTCCCCCCCGGCTTTTGCCCCTCTGTGGGACAGGACACTTCAATTTTAATTAAAGAGTGCACATATGTTGCGGACCGGCCAATCAGAGGCCGCCTGAGACAGATTGACTGCTTTTTTTTTTTTTTTTT